>JAEANM010011052.1:0-15472 GCA_017656035.1 Myanophis thanlyinensis
CCCCCCCTTTCCCTTTGAGCCAATGTGGATTCCTGGAGAAAGTCTCTATAGTTTTCCTAGCAAGATTTCAGAAGAGCTGAGAGAGAGAGAGAGAAGGTCACACAGTGGGTTTCATGTTGAAAGCAGAGCTAGACGTCATGGTCTCCTGGTTTCTAGTCTGATGCCTTAGCCATAATAATAAACTGGCTCTGGGCTGTCAGAGATATTAGTTGCTTTAATCCAGTGTTTCTCAATCTTGGCGACTTTAAGATGTTTGGACTTCAACTCCCAGAATTCCAAACATCTTAAGCTTGCCAAGGTTGAGAAACACTGCTTAATCCATAACTGGTATGTAGGGCCTTGGGGCCATTGGTTTGATGGTGATGTTTTTGAAATATGATATTGTTTAGCCACCTCACAACTTCAGTAAGACATCAAAAAGTCACTGGATATTTCAGGAGAGAAATAAAATACTGTTTAAAAATGTATGTTGTTGTGATACTTCAAATCTGTTATTTGGTTTTATTAAGGTGAAGTTTTCTTTGGCCATTGGGATTTAGCTCTTAGTTCTGTAGTAAATACTGCAGAAAAGAAGACCATAATTACAGTGATAATGATTGGAACCTACAGTATGTAGAATAGAAACCATGAATAGTTAACAGAGGGCTTAATTGTTTCATCCATGCATTGGATACGTGGCAGTGACCGATAAATGAGATATACTGTATTTCAGCTGTTATTTTTGTTCTCTCATTTGGGTAGAAAACTTGGGACCTGTAAATCATTCATGAGAAATGTCATTCTATTGACTTTTTTCAGATTTCTCAAATGTTTTGACTACACTGATCTCTTATATCAGGACTGTGGAAATTACATGTAACTTTCCAACATGCCTTTCCTGAACTGTGTTGTGAAGACTGATTCTTTATTTAAGCTTAGAATTGCATTCAGAGAACAAGACAAAAAATGTTATTTAAACATTCTGACTTTCTGAGTCTCAAAATGAGTTATTCTGTTGCCCTGTAGAGGTAGATAACATATCTGAAAAGTTTTAAAGCAGGAGAGCACAACCCTGCTGGTGGCTTAGATTAGAGTGAGTACATTTCTACAGTGAACAACAGCGAACAATAAACAAATCAAAGAACCCCCCAAGAACCAACACCAACAGTGACCTGGCAAACCCCTAGTATACAAACATACAGCAAACCCCATTCCCTTCTAGCACTGATGATGTTACCTAGTTGGGTAATGAAACATCTGCAGGAAAACAACCAAGCTCAGAGAGCAGCAAGGATCTAAAGTTCAAGCCTCCGCCACAAATATTATTTTCTATTGATATTTCTGCCCTGTTGCTTCTCTCTTAAAAATGTGAAGAACAAATTGAATAGAGTTGATTGATGCTCCAAGGATAGAAAGTGCAGTCTCAGAAGAGCATTCTGGTTTTTTCCCTCCCTGCTTTTTAAAAAAAACGTAACCTGCATTGCAGTAGTGACATTGTTATTGGCATGGTCCAACAACTGCCAGAGATGAGAGAGCAGTCTATTTAAACCTACACAACATAAAAAGAGTTAATTCTTATTTTCCTGAACTTTACTACTAATGTCTTACACAGTGATTTGCAGAAGTTCAGGAGGGATCATCAGCCTCTGGTTGACTGCTCACTAATTCTGAGTGGTGAACCCAAGCAAGAAGTAAATGAAAGATGGTCGGTCATGGGATGTAGGAACTGGAAATCTGGCTAATGCAATTTGCCAGGAAAATAGCATTCTGTACATTCTAGGCTAAACAAATAACAAGACATTCCACACACAAAAATGCCCAAGAAAAACATGTTGATATTAAGCTGTAAGGGAGCCAAATAGAGGATTTTGTCCTTGTTTAGCACTAACAAAAGACTTATATACTACTTCACAGTGCTTTTACAGCCCTCTCTAAATGGTTTACAGAGTCAGCATACTGCCCCCAACAATCTTAGTCCTTGTTTTATCCACTTCAGAAGGATGGAAGGCTGAGTCAACCTTGAGCCTGGCGAGAGTTGAACTGCCAAATTGCAGGCAACCTGCAGGCAGCAGAAGTAGCTTGCAGTATTGCATTCTAACCACTGCACCACTGCAGCTCTGTTTTCCAGAACCAAAATATTTAATATGCCCCCATGGAAGAGTATCCCCTATGGTTTTATAGAACCTGGTCTTTTTAAAATTTGCTTGTATTTCCTTCTCCAATGTTGTACTTTTGGGTGAATTGAATCTGCAGTAGAAAAGGGGGTATCTACACTTTGACTCAGCAGATCCTATATGGGGTGGGATGGAGGGGTGGGGTATATTAATTGCAATGATGCAATTGCCTTTTCCCTCACCCATCCTCTTCACCTCTTCTCATGCATCTGAAGTTTTCCGGATGTCCCTCTATGTGCTTCAGTTAGATTTTGACCAGTAATCTGCATATGCATTTCTGAACTTCTGGGAAACCTATCATGAAGCATTTAAGATAACAAAAGAAAATGACTTGATAGAAGGTGTCTTTGGAATTTAGCAAACTTGGTGTGGATATTTTTAAAATTACTTGAAGTGAGAACTTTGCAATTGTAAAGTGGTTATTTGAGAACAAAGCACTGAACTCTTTGAAAAAATGTGGATTTAACAGGACCATTGATTTAAGAAGGACTTGTTCAAAGAAGAAGCATAGTGTTTCCAAAGGACAGAAATCAATTATTTTATGGCTGCTAATGTGGTTTTATATGATTTCTTCATAGTGAAATGGTGCTCCCTTGAAAATCTATACCAACATCCCTAATGATAGTAAAGGAGCGGGATTGCCAGCCTCATTCTTTCGCCCTGGCTGCTTAAATTCAATTGGTTTTAAGCAGAATTTCTGAGTGAAAAATTGTAGCATTTTCTTCGGATAAGCAGACAACTGTATGAATTTATATATTGTATAAATACTTTACAAGGTGGCTAATTTTATTCTCCCTGTTAAGGATTTGTGTATTTCTTTTTATAACATTTATCTTTTAATTTGTATTCTTATAATTTTATATCAATTGTTTTATGAAGGTGCTGTTCTATTGGATTGCTGTACACCACCCAGTGATAGCTATACAGTGCAAATTTGAATAATGAATAAATAAATTCAAATAGAAATCTCTACCTGTGATAGCAGTGCTGTGAAAGAAATCTCAAATTACCGTATGTTCCTACCATATCAGAACTGCAAACATTAGACATAGAATTATTTCTTATTTTATCAACACCGGAGGCTGGATGACTTGTGAATTGCTGTTAGTCTCAACTGCTGCTTGAACACTAAATTGTTGTCCTCATTAATCACAGTTAATGGGATTATTCCAAGGTATTGTTATCATTTGATAATAAAATATATATAATTTAATAATTTAAAAAAACTTGTTTTGAAGGATAATGTGCTGCTGATTGACAGCAAATTTCCACACACCCCCATCCTATTTGTGTTGTATAATCATCCTCAGTATTTTAACCTGCGTTTCTTAGTTTTATGGATTTGTTATGCTAAGTTGTACTTAACACTCATTCCAGCTCTGATGTTGCCAATCAACAGAATTCTGCTGTGGGGAAATTAGTTTTAAACGAGATTTCTTTAGTTAAAGAGTATTAAACCTATACCTTTTCATTCCCAGTGATTCCTAATGGCAACACACTGGTAATCATCAGAATGGATGTATTATCAGAATGGGTGTTTCTTCCCATACCAACATCTAAGCAATCTTGCTTTGTTCCTTTGAGCTCTCCAAAGGGATAACAGACCAATCATTTTCTAATGCTCAGATACAAACCAATAATAAATTAAATATTTGTCTTTCCCTAACATTGTTTAGTCCTAACATTGATTTATTCTAAATATCCTGTTGCCTTAAAAAATCTAAAAATAAAACAATTTTCTCTGGGTCTCAGGCTTGCATTTAATTTCCCTATTATGTAAGGAATTATTTTCATTTTTGTTTTTAAACTTGTTTCCCACTGGGTATGCTGAAGCTTAAGTTTCCAGGTGAACCTTAATCAAATCTGCATTCTTTGCATGCCCTCTTTTTGATCTGAACCATCAGCTCATAAAATTTTTCATTATGCCTTTCCTTAAGATATAATAGGCTGTCTTCCTGAGAGCAAATATAATTTGAAGGAGCTAAATTATCCACTGTTTCTGTTAATTTTAGTTCCTCGTTTGATGTGATAGGTTGAATATGAGGAGGCACCGTAAGAGCCTCAAAGTTCGAACTGAAATGGTTAATCCATTAGAAAGAAATTCTGGTGGTGAATTCTAGGGGGATTGCCGAGCTTCTTTATGTGAAAATTCTTCTTTGTGCGTGTGTGATCAAAATGAAGCTGAGCAGAATTACCGAACAATAAAAGTAAATTGTTACTTGTGCCTCTCAAGCCCCAATTAAATAAACATTATGCAGTAAACAACATTTTGGATTTTAATTAGGAAAAAATGGCACCCCAAAGTGTTTATTGTTCATTTGTATTTATTCCTCAGTTTTTACCAGATCTTGTTGCTTTTAGAATGTGATGTTTATTTGATTTAAAAAAAAAAGAAACAACCACCACCATATCGCATTTGGTCAATCACATTGTCAAATTCCAACATGCTTCTGGGAAAATAATGAGATCATTTATCGTGGAAGCAATAAGAGAAATGCTTGATTATGAATATGTTACTTCTGAATTTCACAATAATAGATTTAGCAGCATCTTCCAGATTAAGGTTGTGAGGTTGTGTTGTCTATAGTTAGTAGGAAAGATGAGAAGGATAATATAATACACACCTATTACAGGGGTAAACATCCTTAGATATAGGACAATGCTGGTGGGAATTAGATGTAATTCCTGCAGTAATCATCATTATCATCATCATCCTCTATTGAATAATATATGGAATGCCACCTTGTTGTAGTGGAGGGGCTTGTATAAATCAATTATTTTGAGAATTATACTGATGAGATCCTACCTGTTAGAAAGGTTATCCATAACAGAAAGATCTCAGATGCAGCCTTGACTAAGTGCATCCATAATGGGACCCTACTAATTATCTCCAGCTTGTAAAAACTAGAAGGGATTTTCATACCAGGTCAACTATCACCTGGATTAGCACCTGGTTGCAGCAGATACAATAGTTCCTGAACATCAGATGACACCAGGCAATGCTATGGGTGCTAGACATCTCAGATTCTGTTTCTAGACAACCAGTGCAATGAACTGCAAGGCAACAGGAATTGGACAAAATAGCAAATGAGGTGTTCAAATCTAGAAGACAAATTTATTACGGATACTATCAGACTAGATCATCAGAAAGGTGGTTTCAAAGGTAGATGTTCCTATATGGAGAGAAAAAAGATTCAACTATTATTCAACAATAATAGATTTAGCAGCATCTTCCAGATTAAGGTTGTGAAATTTAGTTCTTCATACCTACCCTTGCTGGGCCCGGTCTTATAGCCAAGTTGAATTTTAGAAAATGGGCAGCAGTGGAGACTTTTAAAGCTTTTTTAAAGGAAATATCTCTTCAAGCACCAAATAGCTGTATACCTCCAAAATAGAAGCAGTAGCACTCTTTTAGGAATAATCCTTAACAATCATTCCAAACTGATACTTAAATTTAAAACAGAAAGCATAAAAAAGCACTCTGTTCCATATCACCACATGCAAACTAAAATCCTGCATTCAAATCATATCTCTGATTTTTTTTAGAGGGTCAAAATAATCTGCTGAAGCTTGGAAGAGCCAGATGTACAATAATAACTTGTTGGATAGGCTCATAAGTATAGACATGTGTGTCTACAAAATCATCATCTTAATTGGATCCGAATGAATAGGAATTCATTTTCCAAGTCCAAAAGGAGTATGGTAATTTCTGAACGTACCATCTATATTTGGTCTCAGGTCCTTATTTCTATTTATAGATTAATGAAATTTTTAAAGGCAACTGCTATCCAATATGTACCACTTTTCCACATTAGCATAGTATTTGGAGAGATACAGACTAACATCATATTGGAGAAGATAGTAAAGGTAAAGGTTCCCCTCGCACATATGTGCTAGTTGTTCTCAACTCTAGGGGAAGGTACTCATCTCCATTTCTAAGCTGAAGAGCCAGTGCTGTCTGATGATGATTCAGTGGTCATATGGCCAGCATGACTAAATGCCAAATGTGCATGGAGTGTTGTTATCTTCCCACCAAAGTGGTCCCTATTTGTCTACTTGCATTTTTACATGCTTTTGAACTGCTAGGTTGGCAGAAGCTGGGGCAAGTAATGGGAGCTCACTCCATTATACAATGCTAGGGATTTGAACTGCCAAACTACTGACCTTTCTGATCGACAAGCTCAGCATGTTAGCCACTGAGCCACTGCATCCTCCTGGAGAAGACATTAGTAATTCCTAAACTCCTCAGGAATGCTTAGTTTCACTTTGCAAATAACTGAAGACTTTACATGTAGCAATAACAGGCCTGAAGTTGTTACCTAGTGGTAATGAACATCTGCAAGTTGTTTCATGTTCAGAGAGCACCAAGGACCCCATAGTTACTACAATATATTTATTCTATTCCAGTGCTACAAATTAGTTTCTAGAAGAAAGAGGTTTTGTCACTGTAATATATAAATAATCTATATTAAAACTATATCATTAAATTATCATTGAAATAAATTTATACAGAAATTATTTCAATAACTCTTCCCTATGCTCAAATATTAATTTCTTACAGAAATCATTGATTGCAGTGCACATATACAAAGAATACATGGAATAATTGTCTGCAATTGTGTGATATTGCATAGTTTTATCTTTTAAATGTTGCTTTAAGAGACTGATGATCCGTTATGAATATTTAATAATAGTAATAATTGTTAAATAAGAGCAATAATATGGTGTGAACTCTGTTTTATTTATTCTTTACCTTCTATATCTCTGTGGGTGTTTACATATAAGTTTGTGGTTTATTTTATAAGCTAGCTTGAATTTCTTAAGTCTTTAACTGAGATAATACTATATTAAATATTTAAGATTCTAAATGTGTTAAATAGCACAGTGAACAACAAAAAGTGAACATTTGGGCTAATTGGTGTTTTTTTTAAATTGTCTTAATTTGTTATGAAGCATAATGAAAGATGTTTACTCAAGAACATCTGCTATATGACAATATAATTTTGATATCTTTGAAGCAGTTCTACTTGGGTGGCACAGCCAGAACTTTTCATTTAGACTTTGATTAAAAGTATTGTTTTCCTAGAACAATCTTAAAGTTCAATGGGAAGGAAATTATAACTCTGAAGTTGTATTCATATTGCTCTCATACTCAAAAGAAACAACAGCAGTAGTAGAATAGAATATTCTTTATTCTATTCTACTCTATTGGCCACACAAGGAATTTGTCTCTGGTGCATAAGCTGTCATACAAACAATGATGTGATATAAACATAAGTTACAATAGAAGCAGTTAGTAGGAAAGATGAGAAGGATAATATAATACACACCTATTACAGGGGTAAATATCCTTAGACATAGGACAATGCTGGTGGGAATTAGGTGTAATTCCTGCAGTAATCATCATTATCATCATCATCCTCTATTGAATAATATATGGAATGCCACCTTGTTGTAGTGGAGGGGCTTGTATAAATCAATTATTTTGAGAATTATACTGATGAGATCCTACCTGTTAGAAAGGTTATCCATAACAGAAAGATCTCAGATGCAGCCTTGACTAAGTGCATCCATAATGGGACCCTACTAATTATCTCCAGCTTGTAAAAACTAGAAGGGATTTTCATACCAGGTCAACTATCACCTGGATTAACACCTGATTGCAGCAGATACAATAGTTCCTGAACATCAGATCACACCAGGCAATGTTATGGGTGCTAGACATTTCAGATTCTTTTTCTAGACAACCAGTGCAATGAACTGCAAGGCAATAGGAAATGGACAAAATAGCAAACAAGGTGTACAAATCTAGAAGACAAATTTATTATGGATACTATCAGACTAGATCATCAGAAAGGTGGTTTCAAAGGTAGATGTTCCTATATGGAAAGAAAAAATCCTCAGATTCAACTATTATTGAACATATCTGGATAGATCAGTACAGTATCACATTATTCTGAACAACATTTTCCTCTGATAATAAATAGGGAGAGTAAATAATATATGTGTGCTTCCTAAACACCCTGCCATTATACGTATATATTTGAATTTGGACAATTAAAAGTGAAATAAATTGTGGAAATTTAGAAGAATGTAATTTTGATTTGGAACAACAGGAAATAATTTGAGAAACAGAAGCACATTACAATTAGCCAATAAACAAAACTAATGGAGAAAATCTTCCATATGTCATCAAAGGAATTCCAACAAAATCTGTTAAATAAATAAATGAGCTGCAGTGGCCCAGTGGTTAAAATGCAGTACTGCAGGCTACTTCTGTTGACTGCCAGCTGCCTGCAATTTGGCAGATCAAATCTCACCAAGCTCAAGGTTGACTCAGCCTTCCATCCTTCCAAGGTCAGTAAAATGAGGACCCAGATTGTTGGGGGCAATATGCTGACTCTGTAAAACCGCTTAGAGAGGGCTGTAAAAAGCACTGTGAAGCAGTATAAGTCTAAGTGCTATTGCTATTCCATTGCTTGCTGTAACCAGAACGTGGACTAGTGAGTGCCAATTTGGTATAGTTAATCTAGAAGTTGTTAGACTGTGAGTTCTGATCCTATCTTAGACATGCCACCAGCTCTGTGAGTACAGACCAGTCACTCTCTCTTTTGGCATTGGGAAGAAGACAACAGCCAGCCAGTTTTGAAAATGTTTATTCTATTATGTGCTTATTTGTTTCTTTGTTTATTAAAGCTTATGCCGTGCATCTCATTGACACTGCAACAAAATGTTGCCAACAAATTGATTTATCTAGGCAATCTCAAGGAATCAAGATGGAAGGTGTGTGTGCATAACAAACACACATGAAGAAAAAACATTTGGAAAGGGAAATCCAAAGTTCAAAAAAACCCACAAACCAAACCTTCAATTAAATTTTGAGCAATCTGAAGAATTTAGATTTGTTTAAAAAGAAGGTTAAGCTTAACCTTATAGTATAAAAGAATATTAGACTCAGAAAATTCAGAAGAAATGAAGCAATCCTTGTAGCAGATTCAAGAAACTTCAATGCTATTAGACTGAATAATTCAGTCTAAACAAAGCACCATATTTATAACTAACACACATTTCAGACAGAGGAGTTCAAAGTGGAGGTGGGGCTACATCAAGGATCAGCTCTGAGTCCCTTCTTGTTTGCTATGGTGATGGACAGGTTGACAGATGAGGTCAGACAGGAATCCCCGTGGACAATGATGTTTGCGGATGACATTGTGATCTGTAGTGAGAGTAGAGAGCAGGTGGAAGAACATCTGGAAAGGTGGAGGTATGCTCTGGAAAGAAGAGGAATGAAGGTCAGTGGTAGTAAGACAGAATATATGTGTGTGAACAAGAGGAGGGAAGTGGAACAGTGAGGTTACAGGGGGCTGAGGTCAAGAAGGTGCAGGAGTTTAAGTATTTGGGGTCAAGAGTCCAGTGTGATGGAGAATGTGGAAAAGAGGTGAAGAGGTGAGTGCAGGCTGGTTGGAATAGGTGGAGAAAGGGGTCAGGAGTGTTGTGTGACAGAAGAGTGTCAACAAGAATCAAAGGAAAGGTGTACAAGACAGTAGTGAGACCAGCTCTGCTGTATGGGTTAGAAACTGTAGCAGTGAGGAAAAGACAAGAGGCAGAGATGGAGGTAGCAGAGATGAGGATGTTGAGGTTCTCTTTAGGAGTGACCAGGATGGACAGGATTAGGAATGAGCACATCAGAGGGACAACTCAGGTCAGCTGTTTCGGGGACAAGGCCAGAGAGGCCAGATTGAGATGGTCTGGACATGTGCAGAGGAGGGATAGTGGCCATATTGGTAGAAGGATGTTGGAGATGAAGCTGCCAGGCAAGAGGTCAAGAGGAAGGCCAAAGAGGAGATATATAGATATGCTAAAGGAGGACATGAAGTTCATTAGGGTGAGAGTAGAGGATGCCAAGGATAGAGTTGGGTGGAGGTAGTTGATTCGCTGTGGTGATCCCTAACCAGGACAGCCAAAAGAAGAAGATTTCTGCTAGAAAAGCGTAGAAGCTTTTCCAGAAAATATGATGTACTCACAAATCCTGATAAAGAAAAAAAAGTTAAATATGGAAAACTTTGTGGTAAAGTGGTAAATAGAATAAAAAACCCTCAACACATCAAAACAAAATTGAGAAAGAATTTGATGGAAAGCAAACGAAAGATGTGCTGATAACAACAAAAATGATAACAAACACACATCAAAAAGATCAAAACTAGCAGTGCCCCAGGAAGAAATGAACTGCATGGCTTTTCGCCAGGAAGAGATGAACTGTATGGCTTTTGGCTCAAACATCTGACAAGCCTTCATTTCAGCTAAATGACCTTCTGCAAAAAGCACAAAGTAAGAGAGGATGACATCTGGAAGAACATCTCTAGTAGAGAAAAGCAAGGAAAAAGAATCTTCCTCTTATACTTACAGCCCTATACTTCACCTACCATTCATATGTCTTTCTAGAATCTTGCAAATCTTACATACATTTATTCTGAAAGAAAATGCAGAACAAAATTATAGATGCCTAAAAGTGGAGTGGCAGAAATTCAAAAGACCAGCTATTAATTAACTAAAGGACCTTAAAGAAAAAAAACCTGATTCATAAACAACCCTACAGAAGTATTAATAAAGAACTTTACAAGGTAAAGGTAAAGGTTCCTCTTGCAAACATGTGCTAGCCGTTCTAAACTCTAGGGGGCAATGCTCATCTCCATTTCTAAGCCGAAGAGCAAGTGCTGTCTGATGACGATTCCATGTTCATGTGGCTGACAGTGCTGTTACCTTCCCACCAAGGTGGTCCCTATTTTTCTATTTGCATTATGTACATGTTTTCAAACTGCTAGGTTGGCAGAAGCTGGGACAAGTAACGGGAGCTCATTCTGTTACGCGGTGCTAGGGATTCAAACTGCCGAACTGCCGACCTTTCTGATCGACAAGCTCAGTGTCTTAGCCACTGAGCCACTGCATCCCCTAAAAGAACCCTATAGTAGTATATGAAGAATAAATAAAAAACCCTATAGCAGTATTGCCAACAGTGTTCAGAAGAATTGATGTAGAAAATCCAGCTTTATTGTTTGCAAAAAACCATGTAGCTGAAAAAAGTTTTGCCATGTGAGATCAACATTGGAGGGATTGCCGTATTCATATTAATAGATACTCATAACATAGTACACAAAGACTTTCTTTGTGGTAGCAATACCTGCAGATAGTCAAATTGATGAAAAACAACTGTGTGATGGCCTTGTGAGTTTTATTGTTGTGATATCCCGGGTCTTGTGCTGTAATCTTGTAATCTCCTGGGTCGTTTGTTGTATAGTGATCTCTTTTCCACTAGCCTCCTGTGTTTTAATGGCTTGGGTAATGGGTTGTGTGATGACCTTGTGAGTTCTATTGTTGTAGTATCCTGGGTCTTGTACTGTGATCTCCTGGGTCGTTTGTTGTGTTGTAACTTCTTGCGTTCTTGTGGTGTGATTTCCACAAACAAATACCAACCTAAAAATGGAAAATACTATGAAGAAAATGATTGAATAACTCGGGTCTATAGTAACTTAACAATCAAAAGATTTTAAAGAGGGAATTGATTTTGGTTTCCTTGAATTCTATTGGGCTTATGTCTGAGTAGATCGGCATACAATTTTGTTAGGTGAATAATATTTTGTAATTTCAGGCATGTTGCATGTCTCATTATTATTAAGAATATAATATAAATTTTTACCTAATGAGCAAATATTTAATCCTGGAGGAATTTGTGTTCATACTGCCATAACATGTGTATGAAAAAGTACTGAAGTTCCTGATTCATTCTCTTGGTTTTCAACAACCTTTACGATCCAAATTTTCTTGCAAAGTTTTGCAGAGCCATCAGAGCATATACTACTGTATGGGGACTGACATAATACCGGAGTTTTCCATTTTTTTACAATGTACAGTGGAAGTTGGATATCTATGGCTTGTTGAATCTTATACACCACTTGAAATCATCTACCCTATACATCTACCCAAACAATTATAATATCCACCTTGACTTTGGTGGTCCTTAAATAGAATGCAAGTTTGGAGTTCTATGTCAGGCTTGATGTAGAATTATACAGTTTTAATAAACTGTAACAAATTGGACAGTGTTATAACATTCTATATCTGGGATGTCAAACTTAATTTCATTGACGGCTGCATCAGGGTTGTGTTTGACCTCAGGTGGCTGGGAGTGGCCAGCCTGGACATGGCCAGTTCGACATCACTCATGTTGGTGCCTGTGGTGGTCTGAGCACTCTTCCAGTGAAAACGGGCTCCTGAGCTCCATTTTTTGGCTGCAATAGCCTCCTTCAACCCTCTGCAAGTGAAAATGGAGCTTGGGAGGGGCATGGGCAGCTCTCCTAAGTTCCATTTTTTGCTGACAGAGGCCCATGGGCTGGTCCTTTGCTGTTTCTAGGGTAGTCCTGCAGGCCAGTTCTAAGTACCCTGCAGGCCAGATCTGATCCCTGGGTCTTGAGTTTGACACCCCTGCTCTATATGAATGTCAGCCTATAAGTGTAACCAAAATGAAGAAACCAATGCCATCTGGGTACAAAACTACTTTTATTGGAATAGCTATAGTAGCACGATCTTTCAAGTCTAATATGCTTTCCCACTCCTTTGCTTTATCATCATGCAAATTAGGCAGGGGTTTGCATTAATTTATTGGAAAGGACTCAAGCTGTGCTTGCCTGATCATTGCCATGATAGTATCTTTTCCTTTTGTCCTTCAAGAGCATTCTCTAGGCCTTCTACAAACAGATGGTTGTACTTCATAGTGTGTCTTCATTTACTGAGATCCAGTTTGTCTTCCACTGTAATCATTTCTTTCTCCAACCATAACAGGAACCCTGAGACTCTGCAAAGATTGTCCTTGCCTTACTCACTGGCCACAACTCTCTTTGTTTGTCTTGGAAAGAAATGTGTCACTATGGTTTACCCCAAACTCCCAGGTGCCAATTTAATCACCCAAGAGGAAGGGAGACAGCAGACTGTCATCTACTAATACATATGGGCAGAGAAGAATGCTAAACCAATGTACAGCTTTTATATAACTGATTTATATTTACAATACTTCACAGTATTTTAGTCCTTGAGATTGAGATGGCATCTGGAACCAATGCAATGGGTTCATCTTTCATAATAGAACATAATAGAACAATAAACATCTTGTCACATTCTAGATTTGTTGGGATTCCAACATTTCTAGCTGAATGGTATTTCAGAGTCAATAGATAGGTGGCATATAAATTTACTAAACATTTCACACTGCCTGGAAATTCCAGGATCTGAGCCTAAACAAGAGAAGGCCAGTTCTGATCTCTCTTCCCTTATTATATTTTGGAAGAGGAAATACGGCAAGTGTGATTATACTCAATTTCTTATCTTCCAAGCCTAATTTTGTTCTCTCCCATTTATGCATGTTTTTAAACAAGTCACCATACTCATTTAATTTAATGTACACAGGCATATTTTAAAACAAAATGTTGTAGAAAGCACCCTTATATTAATGTATGCATTTTGTGCATGGCTTCTTTTAATATATGCGTTTTCCTTTATGAAGCTGGATCTACTCCGTGATGAATAATTGCATTCTGGTTTGCATATAGATTCAGAAAGTGCAAATTAGACATGTGGGCAAAACTAATTTTTCAACTATCCATCATTATTATAACGACAGCAAGCTCACATGAATAATCTGAAGTCACAAAAACTTAATTTCAGTACTGATCCTAGTTTCTTTTACTGTTTTTCTCAGTGGGATAGCTATGAAAAACATGCACTTACCTTTTACGTCTTTCTGATTTATTTTTATTTCTGCTTCCAGGTGTGTGTGTGTGTGTGTGTGTGTCTGTGTTGTGTGTGATTTTGTAGGAGGGGAGGGAGAAAGAACTGTGGAGAAAAAAGCTTAAAATCATGAGGTGTTTTTTTTTTAAGAGTGATTTCTATTTTTAGCTTGTAGCTAAATGTGTTACCTTTCCACTTATTGAAGATTAGCAGAGTCTTCCATGACCTGTTTCTCAACTGATTACAAAAGATAGCTGCCACTGTGACCTTGAACTGATGTTGGGGAAATGCCCTTTTGTGAAATTAGAGCATGATGGGTAGATATATTAGATTGAGGGGAAGATGTAGAGTCAATGTCAGTTTTTTTGGTCTTCCCCAGTGATAGAATATGTGATTGTATTCTCCTCTGGGCATGCCTCTTTAAGGTCTAGGTTCAACCTGCCTATCAGTTTCAGATATAGCCCTAGCAGTATCGGAGGAAAAATCAATTCATTATCATCATTGTTACAACTGAAAAGAGTTTTATACATTTATAGGATGCCATCATTGCAAGTCTGCATTTCTGTTGGTATTTCAAATGCAACTATCTATTCTCTTTAGTTTCTTATCTACCATGACTGGTTTCTATGCAGACAAAACATTTATGATGGAATATTGGGAGGCCTTTTTTGGTTTTTATATGATGCAAATATATTGAGGAATGTCCACTGTCTTCCAGTCAGAGTGATTTCTAGTTTTTATATGGTTACTTATAATGAGTGGTTTTAATTTTAAAGTTTGTAGATTCTTCTTCTTTTAATCCTGAATTAGGGACTAGGGGAATGGCATATTGCTCTGAGTCTATTGATTGCAGTAGCCTGTAAATAAATAAATAAATTGTCCTCAGTTACAAACTGACACACAAACACACACAAATGGTATCTTTTGTGTTTTGAATGCTGCCTAAGCTATTTCCCTAAAGACACTCAGAAAAATAGATTTGCATTTTATGGAAAATGAAGCTAGTTTATTGAGTCAGACCACGATCCATTTAGCTAAGTGATTGGCACTTGTTCTCCATATCCCAAAGCTGCTTCATAAGATTTTAAAAAAATGTTTTAACTATGTCGGCACCAACACCATGAAATGTACAGGATTCTCATTCTAATATCTATGTGCAAATGATTCCTAGAAAGTAATGGCTCACTACAACTAAATATTTGCCACTATTGCAATACTACTAAGTAATCTAGCCACAGAGGTTGCAAGCCAGTGACTTCTGTGCTGGTCCCAAGCCTAGATAAAGAGAGGATTGCATCAGGAAGGGCATCCAGCGTAAAAACATGCCAAATCACCAATGTTAATGCTATGCCGGATCGGTTGAGGCCCGGGTTAAGAACGACTGCCACCAGTGCTGTTGACTTACAGGGTGCTGGCAGATATTGGACTACTGTTGGTTGAAGAAGGAAAGGAGGCAGAAGGATCCATAGACAGAGAGAGAAGAGGAAAGGCATATATAGGGATGTATACACAATGTATATATAGGGATATATAGGGATGCT
>JAEANM010011053.1:0-15472 GCA_017656035.1 Myanophis thanlyinensis
TTCTTCTTCTTCTTCTTCTTCTTCTTCTTCTTCTCAAAGAACGGCTGGTTCAACTGGGAGGTCATTAAAGGACAACTGAAAACACAATAGCTATCGATGTCAAAGAAAAAAAAGTAATTGGCTGTTTCAATAGAATTGCTGTTGAAGTGGGAAGCAGCCCCAGACCTGGAGGTCAGTTGACGCTCCAATCTCTATGCCTGATTGACTGCTTATTGGTTTGGCAAGTTTCGAATGGCTGCTCACTTCCTAATTGATCCCACTGGGACCACGGCTGCATTTAATCCTAAGCAATTATTGAATATTTCATTGTGGTATTCACTTGCCATTTCTGGGTTGACGGTGTGCCGAATGGCAGAGTTTCAGCAAGTCAGAGGAAGAGATCACAGATGGGGAACCTTATTCTTGCTTAAAAAAAAAAAAAAAGTTGTATGCCAAGTTAGAGGAGAAGCTGGAAGCCGTGAGCTTCTTTGCATGGCCAAAGTCTTCAGCACAGGTGCATAGAGCTATTTGGTTCCTGGCTACCACCTTTGAACTGCAAATGACTTTTGAAATTCTACTCCTTTCAAAATGTTAGCCCATGTGGGCTTGCTGTATTCGTGGAACAGATTCAACAGATCTTACTTAGGCAGATAGCATGAGTCCAATTATTTTATGGCTCTGTGCCAGTTTATTTGAAAATATTTAGATGCATATTTCAGTGTTGTATTATCACCCTGTTATTAACTGGGCTTGGGTAGTGCTTCAAACTGGAAGGAAGACAAATGGTTCATTTCCTAGGATTACATCCCGCCCCCAGCTGCAGTGTGATCCTGGGAAATGGCACAGTTGGTATAAAGAGCTGTAGACAGGTACAACAGGCAAAGTCACACACCCAAGTGCTTCCAAATATGCCTTTGAATCTGAAGCACTACCTGCCCAGTTCTTTGATCAGCTAACTGCTTTTAAAAAAACAACAACAACCAACAACTGCAAAGCACTTTTGGCTTGCTGAGTTGTTAGGCTCATCTTCAGGGTTGATCACCAGGACTGGTGCCCCAAAGGTGTTCTGAACTCATTCCTGTTCATCCCAACCAGTGTGGCGAAGGCAAAAAGATGTAAAGACTGTAGTGCAAATCATTTCAAAGGCCCCTGTTTGTTTGCATGGAGTTTAAAACATTAGCCACTGCATGCATAGAACAACAGGTAGTATGCATGCAAAGATGGGTAGCACGCAAGGAAATAGTCATTACACACACACACACACACACACACACCAAAGACTCTCCTGTCCTAATTATCCCAGCTACATTAGGATTCCTGATCAGGAAGCAAACAGCTCCATGGAACAGTGGGGTCACTTCTCCACTGAAAAGGTGGGGGGAATTGTCATGTTCTCCAGAGCTCTAGGGACTCCCATCAAGAAGTTTCCCGCAGCATGAAAAGATCTGGCGATGGCACCAAACCAAACATGCTTTGCCACGTTCCTCCAATGCAAACCCAGGAATATCTTTCCCTGTGACTAACACTCACCCAAACACTGTTCTGTTATTTATTATCCCATTTATTCAGGCAAAGGAGAAGCCAGAGGCAACACAAGGTTTCGCTTCCTTTGGAAGAGATGGTACCAGAGGCATCATCTTTGTAGAACTTGCTTTTCCCCAGTGGTGCAAACAAAGCAGAGCAGCAGCAAATAACATCAACAAGAGGACGGAGACACCATCGGATGGTCTCCAAAGCAGCAGTGTAGATCCCTGTAGCCATGCAGATGACACATTCATTTCCAATTAAGAACTCTAATCCCTGGCTTCTTTTCTCTAGCCACATTCAGACTGTCAGTTCTTCCTCCGTCCTTCAAATTCTGATGGATGCCTTCTTCCCAGTCCTTCAGAGATTCTGATCATGAAGGACTGCTAGAATTCTTCTCCTTTCACTCTTGAACATCTGCCCTGGTAAGAGAAAGGTCTAAACAAAGCCCACTTAGGAATGGTGGGTTCTTCCTGTTCAAGAAATCCAGTTCCAAACCACCTATCTCTTGGCAGGGCTTCCTTACCTGCTACATCTTACACCATTTAAAGCTGTGAGACATCGTCCATTCACAGCAACTTGTCCATTCACAGAGCTGTAATCTAAGATACTGGAAACAGTTTGGGTTAAAAAAAGGCTGTTTGAGATTCTCCATTCCAGATACAAAGGAAAGCTTAGCAGTTTCAGAAGTGATGAGACTGAGGTCGTATTTTATTGCTGGAGTTGCGTCAGGAAGAACAGTTGTGATTCTGCACACACACACAACAATGTGCGGCAGTGGTGGCGAACCTTTTACTTACCGAGTGCCGAGAAGTACGCATTTTGCGTGTGTCATCTGCACTTGTGTGCGGGTCTTCCATGTGTGCTGCATATGCAACTGCACCATCTGTGCATGCATGCAGCTTTTGCATGTGCACTGCACATGTGCTGCACGCAGGCATTCATGCACACGAGCAATCGTGTGTGCATGCGCAGGACAGCTCTGCAGACCAGCTGGATTTCCTGCTGCAATCACGCGCATGCACACCAGAGGCCCGAAGACTAGCTGGGTCTCTGCAATCGCACATGCATGCATGCACAATCGCATGTGTATGCTCAGCTGGAGGTCAATTGGCTGACAGCTTGAGTGCCCAGCAAGATGGCTCTGAATGCCACCTGTGGCACCCATGCCATAGGTTCGCCATCACAGATGTATGGTATCAGAAGTCTTTTCACAATCAACTTTTCTGTCTCCATGAGAAGCATTTGACACAGAATGGTCATTCACCCTAGTTCCCTTGTTCAGTTCTAAAACTTCTGTTGCTGGGAACAGTTATCTGAAGACAAAGGAAGGTACAGGAATTATGAACATCTAAGTTGGAGCCAACAACTGCCTAGTTACCCAGAAGTCTGTTTCTCATGGCAAAAGCTCATGGCAGAAGATGGGAAAGAAACAGGACCTCCTATGAAGTATCTCCATCTATCCATCTAACAATTGCTTGCAGGATGCATCTAATCTCCATTGGAGAACCATAAAGGAGGAACTGAAATTTGTAGGTTGAGAAATAGGTAACTTGAAGACTTCCTAAAACGTTGGAGTTCCTCCATATATTTATAGGAAGAGATGTGTAGGCAAACTGTAAAATAATGCTCTGATTTTTATTTTTATAAACAGTCAAATGTAGATCTTTCTTTTCCAAGGAGCGGTCCTGATAAATAGCGACCATCACTTCAAGATCTAGAAAATGGTGAGGAGAACAAAATTGGAAGAATAATTCCTATCTCACTTCAATTTAAGTTGGCAGGTCTAACTAGGCTGTAAAACAGTTCACTATCGTGGAAAAGGGAGGAAAAAAGAAGCATACAAATCCCAAAACATTTAATGAAACGAACCTTGTTTCTTAAAACAATGACATCACATTGAACAAATTTTAGCTATTTCGATCAGCTATCATTGTGAATCTAAAATTGTCTCTATTGGGTTTTCTTCATCGATCCCACTTTCACTTCATACCGGGGGTGGGAAGGTGGAAGGGGGAATAGAGGTGGAAAGGAGTTACATAATCAAGATGTGCTTCAAATTACCTCATTATCCAGATGATTGCACAGAGAAAAAGATACCTAAACTGTTGCCACCTTCTGTCAAATTGGTGACATGAAGAACAGAAAACAAATATAAATGCAACCGATCCATTTGTTCTGGAAAACTCTCTCCTGAAAGTCTCTATCCCAGTTCTATTACCAGAGGCAGACAGAATTGATGAGAGACTGTGAAATACAATTTATTGGTTAATTTATCAGGGCTTGTTTGCTTTCTAGCAGAAATGTCCATCAGAGCAAATGTTACCTAGTAGTTTTGATTTAAATTGTGTTTCTGGTGTGATTCATAATGTGTAAAAATGAAAGCCTGGAACAGAGGTTTGTTGTGATGATACCTGAGGCACAGGGAAGATTTTAAAAAGCTGTATTTTGGTGCTCTCTCAATTAGATATTAGAACGTGGCAATGCAGACATTACAACAGATCAACCACCTTTTCCCAATCTAACCATTAGCTAAGCATTTTGGAAAATAACCCAATGCATCTGAATGTCGTCTTTTGTGCACCATACTGATTGATGGACAGATACGCCATTTTGTAATTTAAAAAATTGCTACCTTCCAGTTCATTTCTATTGCAAAATATCCTTCAGATTGATCTGTGCATTGCCATATAGGACTGGAAAAAATCATATTATCATAAAGAATTGGGGGCACTTTTGTTTGGAAACACCTATAACCTCTTACCTGTATCTATTTAACCGACCAGTCTTTCCTTCCGCTTTCCCCCAACTCCCATTTAAATTCTACACTAATATTCTCTCTCCATACATCTCATGAAGTGGTGCAGTTACAGCTGATGAAGCAAAACACAGCTTCTGCACTGGGTGGAAAACACAACACCAGACTTCTATCTAGGTTTCTGTTATCCAATGCTATAGCACTGCATATCTGAGCCTGTCAACATAAGGCCAAGGGAAGAGATGATTTTTCTCAAAAGGTAGTGTAGGAAGTTAGCGCCCACCGCTCTCCTAGAAGAATGAAATATTCTAGGAAATACTAAAAAGGCAGAATATTATATATTCCCTAAAGGAGAAATGTGTTTCTAAAGATAAACTCAGAGCCTCAACTCCCTGCCCCCCTCACCCAGCAGCTACAAGACAAAAGACTGAGTCAGCTTTATTTGCAACACAAAAGACCTTCACCCTCAGTACATGATGAGATTACTCAACTCACCACATGACTCAAACAAAGCCCAAAAGCTTCAACCAAACTTGAATCATGACCCATGACACCATATGGCCACATGGGAGCCCACAACCAATCACAGTACTTGCCCTTGCCACAGGAACAGGAAGTAAGGTCATAGCCCAAGATATGGTATACATCTATTCCTCTCTCTCACCCATGTGCCTTTTTTTTGCCCAGAATCTCAAACCATGTGGACCTGTCCATCAATAAACCATCTTTCCAAATAGCATCCATGTTTCCAATGTCTTTATCCCCACTTGGAATTGAACCCAGATGGACATTTCTTCCAACAGTAGATTCCCAAAACATGAAACAGAGATGGGAGTGACTCACCAGAAATGAGAGACAGAGTGACACATGTCATACTCCCACCACTTCAAACTCTTGTCACTGACACATACTCCAAACATGGGTTGAAATGAATGCCATTTCATGAAAGTCTGCAACAGACATAGAGGAAGAAACTAAATTTTGGGGTTAGAAAGAGGATGGAGCTGAAATATGGAATGGTGTTTGAATTAAAAGTAACCGGGAAATAAATAGCAATAGACTACTTCCAATTTTCACAGGCTACACTCCCAAGAATCATCTGTCTTTCTAGGAGAAATTACAGCTAGTCATTTTCCTTCTTTAAAAGGATAGGGTGCTGAAGATGATTCAGGGTCAATACCTATTTATCTACATACCTGTCTGGCCCCTGAATGACACATTTTATTAGCCTATTCTCCTAATGACGCCACATGATGGATTGCATTATTTCCCCTGGTTTATTCCTCCTGCTGTAGCATGAATAGCAGCATGCACAATGGTTTAAATCTAGTCTAAATATAAAGGCTTGGTGGGTAGATTATCTAAACAGACAACCGAGATGGTTGAAAACATCTACAAGAAAAAAAAACCTGAGCCAAATAAAAGATTCAGCCAATTCCTTCTTAAATCCATTTTTAAACCAGGGTTGTTTTTAGTCCACATTACTGTGATTGATCTGGTAATAGGCTGTATAAGCACATAATAAATACTTACATGCAATAACAAATACTTAATTTAAAAAAAAAATCCTGGTTCTATTTTACTGTCAGTGGTATTTTGACTTCACATTTATTATGGCTTAAATTTATTGAGCCATGAAGAGTAGATTGTGATTTTAACAACATTTCAGAGGTTGTTAAAGCTAGACAAGTAGAAGCCCAATGCCTTGGTTTCAGATTATTAGGCAACAAGGTTTTGTGACATATATTGTGTTTTTAATTCCACCACGACTGACCTTGTCTTCTTTTATAAACTAAACAGTGTAAAATCCTAGTCAGCATTTGGCTGGGAAATCACCAAGACATCCCAGGACTGTGGACTGTTAAGAAGTTCAAAAACATTCCAGAAAATGTCAGTGCCAAACATTTGTAGTTTAAGGGGGAAAATAACAATCCATGTTTCTATGACAGGCACCAGGATTCAAGCTCCATTTGGATGAGATGTTACTTTCATGCTTAATTCAGGATCACAATGACATGTTTGATCAAGAACTTTGCTGTTTAGAATTGTTCCTTGAGGGGCACATGACATACTGTAGGCTTTGTAATTTGTTAACTAACACAGTTACTTTGGATTTTAAATTTGCCTTATTTTCTCTCTTTTGAAATAGTGTTAAGGCTCATTACATTTTTTTATTCTATTGCTATATGGATACATCAATATCTTCTAACATTACTAAATTGAAAAGATAAACCATAGAAGAGATAGCTGGAGACTATCTCCTGATAAGAAAAAGTTTGTTAGTGCTAATTGGCATCTGATTTGTCCTCATTAATATCCTAAAAGTTACGCCCCTTCTGATGTCAGACCTTATTTAAATGGACATATATGTAACAAGTTTGACTATATGTAACTGATTTGATTATGAAAAGGGGAAGTTACTTTTGTCCTGTCCAGTCAACTTTCCTCTTGATGTCTTAACCTATAAAAGGGAATGTAAGACGGATTTTGAGGTTCTCCCTTTTCATAGGGAGATCTCACTCTGATAAATTGTTTTTAAATGATCTTCTGACTCAGTTGCTTTTGGGGAAAGGTAAACTGAGGCACAACCTAGGGTCAGATTTGGCTATCATCCTTCCCCTGCTTTTCCCCTTTTATGTCTCTTCCTTCTTTCCTATTTTCTCTCTTCTTGGGAGCAAGATTCAGATTTGGAACATGTTCACAGGCAGCCTCTTCCTCTCTATAATCATGTATTACAAAAATCCACACAACATGGCTTAATTCATGAGACAGGATGTTAGGCAGTGGAAAAAAGAATCACTGATACTGGCTATGAATTCCTTCCGTCCTTCCTTCCTTCCTCCCAAATGAGCGAGCCAGGCAGAATCTGCAGTAGTGACCAGTGTCCATTCTGAAAGGTCTACTTTTACAGTTGAGTGCAAAACCACTCAACCAACAAAACCATTTTCAGCCAACAAAAATACATTTCCATAAACCTTAGCATAGAGCAATATTTAGGTTTGGTCACCAGCTGACTGGAACTGTTCTTTTTCATTGTCGGTTCCATCCTATAAAGCATATCCCTGGTTTTGTGGCAAATTTGGGGTGAATGATTTTGTACTATGCCTTGGGAAATTCTATGCAGGGCAACTTTGCATATCAGATTGTCAGGATTTTTTTGTTTTTCTCTTCACCAAGCCTGGCTAGGTTTGCCTTAGATGTAGGCATAAAATGTGGTTGACTAAATTCTAACTCTGCATATCAGATGAAATCAGGGATTCAAGTAAATTCACTGCCCTACAGTTGAACAAACCATGAATCACGGCATTGTATTAACACAGCATCTTTTAAGCATCCATCAATAGAGACTATGGGGAAGATTATAAATAAACTTGGCAGTCTTCAACGTACTAGCCCCGAAACATGTACATTCCACAGTTCATGAATTTATTTCCTGAAATGTGGGTAGGGTTGACTGGGGATTAGAGGAGAGAATTCCCATATCATGCTTTGGTTATGGTTTCTTTTATTTGTTTAATCACATTTTGCAGTTGCCTGACTACTTGGCAACACAGGGTAGCTTACAAATAAAAGAAACAATACATTTGAAGGACATGGTCAATCAGGAGCAAACACCTTATTTTAATTGAAATGGAAATAATAAAAATCTACATAAAAAGGGGCCGCTAGACAATAACACCTGGCAGAACAGCCAATTCTCTAATAATTTCTGAAACAACATAGAAGGTTGAAATCATTACAGAGGGCAGAAATTACAACATGGTAGACATATTTCCTGAGTCCCACAAGATTTTTATCTGACAGTACCCAGAGCACACCCACCCTGCCTGACTACATTGAATCGTGGGAATAAATATCCATCTGGTTCAGTTCCAAGCTGGGAGAAAGACATGGAAACACGGAGGCTGATTGAAAAGATGGTTTAATGATGAACAGAACCTCATGGGTTTCTGGTTCTGCTGCAGCTGACCACATGGAGTTGAGAGTAGAAGGGTTTTTATACCTTCTTTGAGGTTTGCATTTGAGCTTCCTGTTCCTGTATTCTATTGGCTATTGTCAGACTCCAATGGGGCCATGTAGGGGTTATGTGGGGGTCATAGCTGACTCTATACATACAAATCCAGAGGACAATCCAAGATTTTTAAAAAAATCCAGGTTACATGTAATCTTTCCCTCTCAAATAGGAAAGTACAACTCTGTTGAGATTCAACAGTGACATATTTCTTGATCTAGGAGGCCACAGCTACTCAGTTTTGCCAGGATGGCTGCCAAATTTCTTCTTTTCCATCTAGCCTCCTGTGGTTAAGATATATAGCCAGGTATCTCCTGCATCCTGATGATACTGACCCAAACTGGCAGGTGACCTCACTGGCAATTTCATGTAAATGATATACAGAAGGGAAAAGAGTGCTGAACCATGTAGCACCCCAAAATTAAGGGGCTATAGGCATTATCTCTCACCATCTGCCTAGGTGCTCATCTCATGTGAAGCCTTGGTTAATTGACCAATTCAGAATCCACTCAGTTCTCACAACATGCTAAGACAGACCCAAATCAATTAGATAATGACTTGTATGCATATATCCTTCACATAAATCATAGAGGAAACTTTTAAATTATTTGCAAAGGAGTTTTTGAATAGAATAGAATTAAGTGTGGTACATGTTCAACTTTCCCTGGCTTAAATAGAACCATATCAAAGAATTACATAACCATGAAAGGTATAGGTGATACGTTTTAGCCTGTTTTATGAGCTGGGAGATGCTAATGATGGCCGTGAATGTAGCTGATCATTCAGCGGTTAACTATTCCTGTTCCCACCATCAGAACCATATACTATTCTAAATTAGCCTCAGCCTTGATGATGAAATTCAACTATTTTGCCAAAATTCAACAGCAGAGTTTCAATGAGTCCTGTAATTATGGCAGACCTGCACAATCAGTTAAGGTCTTCTAGAATCCGCTCTTTGTAAGGGTGGGAATTTCAACTCCCATCAACCTTGCTCATTTGACCAACCACCATCTGGAGATGATCTAGTACACCATTCCTGAGAAGCACAGTATCAGGAAATCGTATGTAAATATTAAGCCAGTAGTTGCAGAAGCCCAACAAACCTAACCTTTAGCTCACAACTGAGTTAAAGCTATGTCTTCAATAAGCAATGTTGGTCAGACATGTCTAACATTCTAACTATGAAGGCTACACATTTTATATCCAGGAAATTTCAGACAGATAGAAGACACCAGACACATTTCTGGATTTCCTTTCTTAAAAAAAATTATGCATCCTCAGATGAAAGGGAATTGCTATGCAAAACAGAAAACAGAATTGCTCTCTGTTGCTTCTTACCAAGAGTAAAAATTCATGCTAAATTGTGCATGATCTACCTGGCTTACCAAATTGTAGAAAGAGCCTTAGACTTATTTACAAAATTGTCTTAGTGAGCCACTTTTTTTTCATGCATATTCATTAGCCCTCCCTAAATGTACTCTGGCAAATGAATAATTCATTTTGTTGGCTTGTAAACTTTACTGCATATTTATTGTGCAAAATAGTTGGGGATTTCTTATGGCTTGCATTAATTTTCTGTCCAACTGTTCCTTTTCTGATGTTTCTAAAGGAGATCTTATTCTCCGTTTGTCCTCCAGAGGACGCAACTTGACAAAAACATGCTCTGAGCCTTTTCTAATTCCCATAGTAGTTCAGGGCACCAAGAACTAATTTTGCCATAGGGAAGCAAGAAAAAAAAAATGCTTAGGTTTGGCAGAAACTGCATTATTATTTTAGAAGAATGCTAGAACCTCTTCTTTGGTCTGCTCCTCAGAACTAAGATAATTTCTCAAATTTGCTGCTGGAAATTGCAGATTAAAATAAAAGCAGAAATTTACATTCTTGGATGCCATATAGCTTTGCCGATCTCCTTTACTCTTCTCCTTTCAGCTAGCAAATCAAAGACCTCTTGCCTCTGATGTTTCATAATCTTTTCCATGCCTCTTAAGCCTTCTTCTCAGGAGTCTAGAGTAGAAGAGATAAATTAAGATTCGTAGACACTGCATTCCATGGTTGCAAAGAATAACATTGTCAGCATGTTCCTTTAGACTGGGGCACCATTTGGTCCAAAATTTAGAACATAGAATAACAGGGTTGGAAGCAACCTTGGAGACCCTATACCATGTAGACAAATGGCAGTCCAGTCTCTTCTTGAAAACCTCTAGTGATGGAGCACCTAGAACCGTGATGGCGAACCTATGGCACGGGCTCCACAGGTGGCACGCAGAGTCATCTTGCTGGGCACACAAGCTGTCAGCCAACTTACCTCCAGCTGAGTATGCACATGCGATTGCACATGCATGCATGCACGATTGCAGAGACCCAGCTGGTCTTCGGGTGTCCGCTGTGCATGTGCATGATTGCAGCAGGAAATCCAGCTGGTCTTTGGAGCTCTTCTGCGCATGCACAGGCAATGGCTCATGTGTGTGTGGGTGCACTGTGTGCATGCGTGCACTGCACATGCAAAAGCTGAATGCATGCACAGATAGTGAAGTTGCGCATGCAGCGCACATGGAGGAGCTGCATGCAAGGGTGGATATCACACAGAAAGTATGTACTTTTCGGCACTTGGTAAGTAAAAGGTTCGCCACCCCTGACCTAGAACTTCCAGAGGCAAGCCATTTCACTGAGTCTTGTAAAGAGTTCTGAAACATCAGCCCATTTACTAATATCCAAGCTGAAAAAGGAGAGAGCAAGGAAACACAATTTTTTTAGCTTGTAAACAAGAGCTATTTTTCCCCAAGATCCATACAGACACACCACCTATCCTCCCATGTTGCTTCCTCCAGCATCACCATGTTACTAACACCAGATTTCAGCCTCTAAGATATCATTTTAGCCTCCATTTTAAAATAATAAGGAACATCCAAAAGGTGTGCATAAAATTAATTTTACTTTATTAATTGTAATGATATTTATTTTATTATTTTTATTTATTAAATGTCTATGCAGCCCATCTCATTAAAACAGCAACTCTGGGTAGCTTACAATATAATAAAAGTTTAAAAGTGCTAAAAAAATAAAATTAGAATAAAAAGATTAAAACATGAAGAACCAAGATGATGCCCCCATCTCTCAACAGTACACCTGTTGAATAGGGTACACTACAAGATTAAAACAGCATTTAATCTTAACATTTCTTTTAATCTAGGAGGTGATCTCTGTATTTTTCTTTGAAGACTGTTATTATACCGAAACTACATTAAAATATATTGAAGCACAATCACTATGGTAACATTATATCCAATAATGGGCAAAGTTAATATACCGGTAATAGCCCAACAAATTTTTAAAAATTACAAAATGAATGCCTTAAACTTAAAGCAAGATACTCTGGGTTTTTTTCTCGAAATCTTTTTCAGCATCTGTTTAGAAAGAAAAAACAGTTACTACCAACCTGCCTTCTACTGAGGACCTGTATACTGCACGAGTCAAAAAGAGGGCTGGGAAAATATTTAAGGATCAGTCACATCCTGGACATAAATTGTTCCAACTCCTACCCTCAAAACGACACTCTGGGGCACTGCACACCAGAACAACTAGACACAAGAATAGTTTTTCCCCAAATGCCATCACTCTGCTAAACAAATAATTCCCTCAACACTGTCAGCTATTTACTAAGTCTGTAGTACTATTATTCTTCTCATCGTTCCTATCACCTATCTCCTCCCATTATGACTATAATGTTGTTGCTTGTATCTTTACGATTTACAATGCTTATTGTTTCCTAGTATGATTTGATTGCTTATTTGTACCCTATGATTATCATTGTTGTATCTTATGATTCTTGATGAATGTACCTTTTCCTTTTATGTATAGTGAGAGCCTATGCACCAAAGACAAATTCCTTGTGTGTCCAATCACACTTGACCAATAAATAATTCTATTCTACTCTATTCTTTATCTAGAAGATTCTTCATCCACAGTTAATCATGCCTGTAAAGCTTACACCTTCAGCCCATTTGTTTGAAAACAATGTCTTCATTGTTTTGTAATCAAAGAATCTAAAAATAGAGTATTGCTTCAGTTATAAAAAGGTCATTATTCAAGTTTACTGGAATAATATTTTTTCACCATCCTGATCAAATAATAGGATTGAAAATGTAATCGACTCTTTTCCACTCAATTATCTCCTTTCAAAGAAGGCAGGGGTTTTCTTTCTCTGCAAATGGACTTTCTACTAATGGTCCATGTTAAGAGAAGACTGACAATCCATGACATATTCATATACACACATGCACGAAGAGAGTGGAGACATGGCTGAATAAATTCAAATCATTACATGAACAGAAATTTATTTTTAACTATAAAGCAACAGAAAGTAAAGAAAGGTGAATTGTTTAGCGATACATCTTTGTACTAAATGGCTTCTCTCCTAGCTAGATTCTTCTTTATAAATGGGCAAAATTTAAATTAAATCCTTGTCCTCTCATAAAGTTTCATATGCATGTAAAGGTAAAGGTATAGGTTCCCCTCGCACATACATGCTAGTCATTCCCTACTCTAGGGGGTGGTGTTCATCTCCGTTTCTAAACCAAAGAGCCAGTGCTGTCTGATGATGATTCCATGGTCATGTGGCCAGCATGACTAAACGTCCAAGTCGCACGGAGCGCTGTTACCTTCCAACCAAGGTGGTCCCTATTTTTCTACTTGTATTTTTTACATGCTTTTGAACTGCTAGGTTGGCAGAAGCTGGGGCAGCTAACGGGAGCTCACTCCATTATGTGGTACTACGGATTCGAACTGCCGAACTGCCGACCTTTCTGATCGACAAGCTCAGTGTCTTTAGCCACTGAGCCACCGCATCCCCACTTCATATGCACGAGCAGGGCACAAATCCCTTAAATTTGGAAGATGATAACATTGACAGGATGCAAAGAACAGGTTACCAAAAAGTCAAGAAATCTCCAGAGGTTTAATGTTTTTTTATCTCCATGATATCAAAATCATTTCTTTCAGACTGGGAGAAGTACATATTTGAGAGGACTACAAACTGGGTTGGAGACCAACTGGAGAACTTCAGATGTTCCAGAGATTTTCCTTGTCCTTCAGAGTGACAAGCCAGCCACTGAATATGACACATTACAGATTTATCAGATCATTTGCTAGCCCACTGAATTCTCTGGTGAATTCTTTCCTTTCCTTCACTGTGTTCCTTCCCAAAACTTTTCTCTATTGTTTCAGGCAGGTATTTAACAAGACATTTAGGAAGAAAAATGTCCCCCCCCCCCAAAGCCACATAGAAGGGGTTGTTTGATGGAAGTTGTTGAAGGAATTGTTTGAAGGAGTTAAGGAGTTGTTTGATGGAAAGATCTCTGCCCGAAAACAAATTAAAAGAGAATATACATGAAACTGGATTCAGCAACACCACTGCTGTGAACAACCAAGATATAATTAAATCAAGGAGTGGCAGAAACCAGTTTAACAAGCAATGCAGAACATCAAGACAATCTCAAAGGCTGCATCAGTTGCTCCTTCAAAATATTTTACTAGTCCACCCACGACAGGCTAGTACAATTGTTATGAACATCCTGGTCTTTCAAAAGACTGAAGAACTACAGAAGAAAACTTTGGAGTGGTCCATTTTGTAAATAATGTTGATTTGAATACTACACAGCAATGGCTGAAATGAAGGGTGCAGGTTCCAAACGCCCCTTCTGGAAGGTTCCAGAAATTCCTTGAGAGGGGAGGTTTAAGGGGAAGTTTAACTAAAGCATAGCATGTTTTGTTACCTGCATGGACCATTTTTGGAGAGCAATACCCAAACCTGCCAAAGGGAAGTTGATCCAGAGGTTGTTGGTATAAGACCAATGCGATCTATGGCACTGAGATTCCTTGCCACTTTTTTTTTTACAGGTTTGGACTATCTGCATTAAAACACTTCAATTAAGACCATGATGGTGGATTTCATAGTCTGCTATGGTGAAAAAGATCAGGCTCTATAGTTCATAAATCCCATTGTATGCAAAGTACAAAAAAATACATCTCATATTCATAGAAGATTTCTCTCAAGCAGGCAGGGATTCCAAAGGTCCAGAGCAAAGGCCTATTCAGGTGAGTTTGATTCTCATCACCTTCATCATTTCTACCATATGTATGGGTTGCTTTTTAATTTCTCAACTATTTGGAATCAACTGCTATTGGCTTGTAATCTGTTGTGAATTAATGTTCCTTTTCTTGCAAGCTGTCAGACTCCTTCTAACCAACCCTCGGTGTTAAAACACAAGCCTTCACATAGCTTCACTGCTCTCCTATGGTAGGTCTTGGCAGATGTTCTGCAGAAATGCCTCAGCTAAATAAGAATCTTTATTGCAAAACAAAACACATCAAACAGTTAATCACCTACTGCCACTTCAAATCTGCAAATTCCTCATGTGGCCATGATGGCTCAGTCAGACCTATAACTTTTTTTTTCCTGTTCTTCTTTTGAAGGGCCTCTGAGTGGCTCTTGATGGCTTGAAGCAGAGCAGTTTTTGAATGTTTACTGCAAACTCTGGTCCAAAGACTGCTGGTTCTCAGCTGATCATGAATTTTTGAGCACATTCTCATGGAAAAGTCATCACCCCATTTCCTGTGTTCTAAAAGGAAATATGGAAACATAACAGAAGAATGGATGGATACAGAGCTCACTGTAACAGCATTGCCAAAAAAGCACGAAGAGTTGTTAACCTAAACTTGCGAAGCTTCTTCTCCCGTAACATTGTATTGCTAACTAGGGCATACAAAACCTTTCCCCCAGACCAGTTCTTGAATACAGCTCATCCTCCTTGAACCCACACTGTATTATCAGACATTAACACGATTGAGCGAGTCCAGAGGTATTTCACAAGAAGAGTACTCCATTCCTCTACTCACAATAGAATCCCTCACGCCACCAGACTTGAAATTCTGGGCTTGGACAATCTGGAACTGCGCCACCTGCAATCCAATCTAAGCACAGTACACAAAATTGTCTGCTACAACATCTTACCTGTCAATGACTACTTCAGCTTCAACCACAACGATACACAGGCAAACAATCAAGGTAAACTGCTCCAAATTCAATTGCAGGAAATACGACTTCAGCAACAGAGCGGTCAACGCCTGGAATGCTCTACCTGACTCCATTGTTACAGCCTCAAACCCTCACAGCTTCAACCTCAAACTGTCCACCGTGGACC
>JAEANM010011054.1:0-15472 GCA_017656035.1 Myanophis thanlyinensis
AAAGAAAACAAAGGCTGTGAAAGCCCTGATCCAGACTCCTCTTATGCCCTCACCCCACACACTGAAGAAAAATATAAAAAAATTAATGAAGAGTTTGATAATATGATCAAGAGCCATAAAATTCCTGTAAGTACCAAAGGTTAGATGGCTGTCTGCTGATAACCACTGCAGTAACACACCCTAACCCTTTCAGTTCTGGTTTCTTCCAAAAAAGCACATTCAGTGAGGGACATATTTTGACAGCACCCATTAAAATCAACCTGCAAAGATAAAATAGGACCCAATTATCTTTTTTTTTCTCTTTTTTTTCACTCTTGAAGTGTGGAAAGTTCCTTCATGACATGTGTTTGACAAAACCTAAAGAAGGAAGTTTTTAAAAGTGGACGTTATGTATAGTAAATTTACAGAATTCTGGTTTACCACACCGAGCTACCCCAAAGTGTATTTAGAGAACATCGGTAAAATATGCTGTGGAGAAGCTGACATTCTCACAGTTTTTTGTGGGTCTGAAGGAAGAAAAAGCAACAGTATAATTGTAATATATTCAAGATAGTGAATCCTGCTACTACTGGAATTCACTGTGTTCTTAATTCAGTTACCACACTGAAGGGTTATGTAGCTACTTGCTAGTTGCAGGAAAAGAGTCTGCATGAGAATCTAATGGTAGCATTCAATCATGTATGTATATGTTGAGGATAACTTTACAGCTTTATCAGACAATTCGCTTTGATTCCATCAGCATTTTTCTTAATGCTTTAATGAACGCTAAATTTTGTTTTAACAACAGCCAAATTTCTAACCATCATATGCCTTGCCAGATACTTAAGAGAAATAACTCTGCATGTAGCTATTTTGTTTGCATAGACATAAAGGGGCGGGGGATTTATGTGAATATGGCAAGTACTTCCATAATATGGTTAGTATTATTACTTGTATTCAAGTGGGCATTTGTTTTTCAAACTTTATGTTCCCCTACATGTGACTCCTTTAGAAACTCGCAGTTTGTTATTTAATTACAATATTAATATTTAATATTGTAAAGTTCCTTAGCATTTCATGTTAACAAAGTGATAGGGATTTTAAGAATAAAATCAGGATGAGTTCACTTGTAAGTCCTATAAACCTGAATTTCTGTCATGTTATGGTAAAACCTAGTAATGGGAACCAAGGAGTGAGACATACAAACCTTGCTTATTATTTACCATGGCTATCATTTATCTAGATGTATAAACTGATTTTTATATTTGTAGATTAAATAGTTAGCTAACTACAAAAATTGTTTTTTTTTTAAAGGCATCTATCGATTGAATATAAAAAGCAAAGAAAGAAAACCAGTAGTCAATCTGTAAAAAGAGAGTCCAGACCAGGAAACCAAAACCAAGAATACTAAGATTATCTTTATTGTAAGGTCATAGTAACATAATCATGCAAGCCTGAAAGCTTTTCTCTCCCTGCCTTTATTGTCCAGAGAACTGGAAAAGGTCAATTCTGAGATTCTTTCTTCATCCGCTTTGGCCTCAGATTTCTCATATCAGACCACTGTCTAAGTTCCTCTTCCCTCTCAAAATTATTCTCACAGCCTATTACATCTGTACAGAAAAGTTATTTAAAAAATAAAAGCAAAAACAGAAAAAGAAACCCCAAACTGAATGCATTTAGGAATGCATAGAAGTATAAAATGTCTACATAAGCATCTCAAATGATGTATTTCATATTTTATTATATTTATCTAAAATGAATCTATATTGATCACTAATTCATTCCTATCTTGGTAATAATATCAACCCAGAATTCCGTAGATAAGCAGGGATCTCTTCTTTCCAAAAATGTAGAATACTGCAGATTTTTTTTAACTTACTTTGTCTAAAATATTGTCAGTTTCCATGCAATACGAATATAGTTCCTATAAAAATTAAACATGTGACAACACTAAATAGTCTTCTTGCTACTACATGTAATGATTTCTTCCCTAAGCAGAACAATTATAAAATACTGTACAAAGATACGTTTGCACAAAACATTAATTTGACTGCATCTTTCTTTAACAACATGGCAGTTTATCCAGCCTTTTCTATATATACACAATGGAGTTCAGTAAGTCTAAACTATTGGTGTTTTTATTATTATTAAATAAAATGTAACCTACGATCTACTGAAATTTCTGGGATTAATGTTAACACTTCTTTCCATTGTCTAGGTAAACTAATCGTTTTTTCTTTATTCCATTCAACTATTAGAAATTGCATATCAAAATATTCCACACTAACAGAATTTATATAAAAAGAATTGTAAAGGGTTTTTTGTGTCATTGGATTTAATAATCACCCAGGTGTTTCCAAGACTTAAAATGCTGCACGCCCTAATTGGGATGTCAATAAATGTAATTGTAAATACTGTCTCTAGGATGTTTTAGGAATATAGTATTCATCTTTTAAAGTAAAAAAAAAAAACCTATGGTTTTAAAAGTCATCATTTTCACATAATTGATACAAAGTCTAAATCCCAGCTTCCACACAAGTTTTACATACATATTTTAGAGTAATTTTATTAAAGATTACAATTACAACAGAAAAAACTCATATAAATTAGAAAAAAAAAATAGAAAAGACAAAATAGAAATAAAAAAGAAATTTTAAAAAGACTATAGTAAAGAAAAATAAAAGAAATACATAAAGAATTGACTCCTTCATCACAACTTTATAAAAAAATGAATTTTATTTATCAAAATATGTAAATTTTAATTATTTTTTAGATCTAGATTACTCCATAGCATCAACTTAGGACAGAAAAAAGATCAAAGTACTATTTTCTAAAATAATGTACAGTAATCTTCAAGCTGATATTACAGTAGGAATAGCTGTATTAAACTTCTTATATTTTGATCCTAAGGAAGTCCTAATGTGTGAATATGTGACTGTAGCTTTTGTGGCATTCCTGAATTCAAAGACTTTCCATCTTTATCTCTGAAAATGTTAGAACTCCATATACCAAGCTGGTGTGCACTTGGGAGATCTCCTGACTCATGGTTCCTGTTGAAAGACCAAATAGCAACTGTGACTAAGATATTTACACTGTTTTCCTTGTCATTCCTTCGTCACTTCCCAACTAAATTACAGGTAGTTGTTGACTTGTAACCACCGTCAAGCCCAAAATTTCCATTGCTAAGCAAAGTAGCTGTTAAGTGAGTTTTGCCCTGTTTTATAGCCTTTTTGCCCCTGTTATTAAGTGAATCATTGCAGCTGTTAAATGAATCATGTGGTCATTAAATGACTCTGGCTCACCCCGTAGTTGTTGTTTTTTTTTGTTGGAAGCTGACAGGAAAAGTTACAAATGGTGATCCCATAATTCCAAAGTAGTGCAACTGTCATAAATATATGGCAGTTGCAAGCACCCAAATTGTGATCATGTGACTATAGGGATGCTGCAATGGCTGTAAGTGTGAAAAATGGTCACTTTTTTCAGCATGGGGGCTACCCGTACTGTAATGTGTTGTACATGGAGTTGCTCTTGAACAGTATTTGGTAGCTGCAATGTCTCACAATATAGCTGCACTGGCAGTTTTGGATACTTTGTGATACAACCATGTGAAATCTGTGCTCTGAAATCGTCATAGATCCCTTATGGGTGTAATTCAAGGTGTTGATTGTCACCTATATAGCCCTCAATGGCAAGACCTAGGATAATTGCAAGATTGCCTATATCTGATTGCTTCTGCTCAGAAGCAGGATTCATGGTCCTTTCTGTTAGAAACTGTCACCATGTAGGACCTAGAAATTGTGTCTTTTTTGTTGTAGCATCTATGGAGAAGCATTCTCCTGAAGATCAGGAAACATAAGGCATTAAATCCTGAAATGATTTCCCTGGTATTCCCAGGGCCTAGAAGTTAAATCTTGTCTGATCTACACTGTTTGAAAATGAAATGATTTTTAGACTTTGGGCATATGTTGTATTATCACTATTATTTCAGATTAGTACTACCGTAGTAAATATTTGGAGTGCCAATCAGCTGTTCCATAGCTAAAGGAATAGCAGAAGAACAGGACTGCAACAAAATTTGGAGATGCTCAGCAACATGTCTTTTGCGTTGGTGGGAGTGGTACTGTAAAATTATTACTATTTTAAAAAATCTGTATAGGCTGCACAAGGTTGTTTGACTGGCTACATGAGGCCCCAAAGCCATATGATGTGCAGGCTATCACTTGGATCATTTATTCTCTGTTACTTTGCTCTTTCTCTAGCAACTTAACATCCATTTAAAAGATGTGTGGATTTTTCTGAATAACTCTGATAATAATCCATAGCAGGTATCAATTATGAGGCATTTTAATTTTGGGTGGGAGTCACTCAAGGAACTTTAATCTTAAAGAGGATTATCTAGTCAAACATACCATTCAGCAGAAATGCTAAATAATTTGAGCAAGTTTTAGTCTTTACATAGGCATATAGTCTTTACAAAATAAAAAGTGGGTCCTATTTACAATTTCTTTAAATAATAAAGTTAATAGAGATTAAGGCAATAAGACAGATACTTTTCTATTACAGAAATAACATTTTGTCTAGTCATGGATATATTTTTTCTAAATTCATACAAAACTCTTATTATCTACAATGATCGGAGAAATTAGTTCATACTTCTGAAAGTCAGTAAACTATTTTGCAGAATGTGACTATTTGCAAAATAAAAAATGGTCTCCAGACAGTATGTCTATAGAGATTTTCAATCATCCAGGTCATGGTTGTTCAAAAGGTCCTTTTTTCCAAAAGACAAACTGGACTTTTCTGGGATTATTTTTCCTTTGAAAATATTTTGCTTTTTATCCAAGAAGCTTTAATTCAGAACTGAAGAAGCTTCTTGGATAAGAAGTGAAACATTTTCAAAAGAAAAATACACCTTTGGATCTCAAAACAGTAACAGCAAAATGTACCTGACATAATTAAAGCTGCATATATGTGCAAGATTTGTTTTACGATGGGAGACATTTGCTATTATTTCCAGTTTTTTCCTCTTAGATTGTTTTAAAAGCATTCATAAAGTGGTATACTGTATTTTTCAGGTGTGTTAAAGAACACTTGACAGACCTGATCTGGTCTTTGTAATAAAAGTCATACTTCTGCAAACTTTTGGAGAATTTAATATTTTACTCAAGAGGCCAGAAAATCTTCAAATGGGACCAATATTAAAAGTACTATTTTCTGAAATGCTTAACATGTGCATGCAATTTTTAATTGAATGCATGCACACTCATATTTCCTTTCCCATTCATGGTCTTCTCACTTGCCTAATTCCATATGTTGAAAAGAGAGCTTTGAAGTTTTGAGTGTGATTTTATTTTGGCTAAGCTTCAACCTGACACTGTTGCTCGATTAGGATTTACTGACTAAATGGCCTTGTGAAATCTCCTACCCTTCTTTCTTCTTCAATGGAAATCTTACTGTTTTGGACTTTCTTCTTTTCAAATCCCTTCACTTAGGCTTGTGATGGGAAACTCAGACCTCTACTCAAATGGAATTGCACTATTAAGGAACCAGATGTAATGAAAGATGGGAAGAAAGACAGATGGAGTTTCTCTTGTAATAATGTTGGACGAACTATAAGAGATAAGGCTAGCCTACAACCTGTTTCCTGTAGTAACCAGCCAGGAAGCCTGTTTGTAGCTGTGAACTTCTTATACCTAGCATTTGGTAGAAAAGTAGTTATTGCTATAGAAGTTCTGCTATTATGATGCTGTCCAGTGTCTGTTTTGAAACCATCTGTATTAATGTTCAACATTGCATCATGCAGAAACATTCTGCCAATGGCTCAAACAACTTTCAAGGAAGCATTTCCTTTCACCTTTCTTGAATTGACTTTTAATTATTGATAATAATGAAATGATAGGCAACATAGGTGTTGCAAAACTCCTTTTATACATTTAGAATTTATTTCCAGCAGTCTCAATCTTAACAATGTTTAGCAAAAGACCAGAAATAAAGTTTAATTATCTATCTTTCTATCTATCTATCTATCGATCGATCGATCGATAGATAGATAGATAGATATGATAGATATGATATAGATATATAATGCCATGAAGACTGAAATTTCTACCTGTCTTCCAAGATAATCCATTAAATATTACTGAATAATATAATCACTGCTGGAAGAATATATACATGAAATCAGATTATTGTGACATTTTTTAGATAAATTAAAAACATACAGCACAATCACAGAAAGCATTGATTTAAAAATAAAACGATATTTTTGATGCAGTGATAGATAAGAGAGAGAGAAAAAATCTCTGTTCATTTTTATTCCATGGTAGTTTTTAAATACTGATCAGTACTAGCTAATGGATTGTGTTGGTGTGTAGCCTGTGTGATTATCCTATTCTGAAACTTCTCTCATTTGTTTTGCAGGCATGGTAAACTGGCATTGCAAATAACTACCTTTCTCTCCTTAGAATAGTAGCTGAAATTTTGTTCAAATGCTACACACAAAGCAGTTATGTGCAAAAACAGTTTGTGTGCAACCATGTTCATGTATGCTTTCCCTGTGTTAAAGAAAGCATGATCATGGAGAGGCTGTAGTAAGAAGAGATAGAAATAATACATTCAGCACACCAATACAGAGCTCTGTGTGGGAGTTTTTTTGTGTTTATAATTGCATATGTTCCATTGACATAAAAACATGAGAGGAAAACAGTTTTAAAATCTAATGAAAAGGATGTAAGAATTAAACCCAATGAAGGAAACTACATTTGATATTGTCCTATCTGCGTGCTAAAATGCAGAATTGAAACAATTGTGAGACTATTGAACTAATGTAAAGAATCTGTGCTAGACTTAGACTAAACACTTCACTAGGTAAGAAGAGTTTTCATGTTTTCTCACCAAAAACATATAGTTTTATTTTATTATTCATAGCACAGATGTATAACTTTTCAAGCTAAAGACTGTATTTGAAGTTTGTATGATGTGGCACGCACAATCATACTAAAATGAAGGAAAACTTGCATTTCATTGAATTTTAATTTATATTTACATCGAGGCTGATTAACACAATGACACATCACGCATTTCCCTCTTCTGCTACATTTCAAATTGCAATTTAAAAGGAACTTTTGGAGGAACATTGGAGCACACCCAAAGCTTTTGTAGGCTCTTTTGTCTGTGAAAACTCAAACAGGATATTGCTGACTTCTACAAAATATAGAATTTGTAACACTTGCATTCTTTGTTTAATAACTCCAAAGAAGTTGGTGTTTCATTAATTCATGAGTAAGCAACAAAGCACTCTTGGGCACCAATGAGCTGAGAGCCATCTCTCTTGATTCCTGCTGGGCTTCCAATCTCATAACTAGGAAGCCTGTAATTAACCCATGTTTACACTATTTTTAGTGCTAATATAATTTCCTCTGGACCCCACATAGAACTTACCAGGTCTTCTTTAATGAATAAAAATAATGGGAGGCTTCCACCCGGTTCTTTTATGGAAAATATCTATTTTTTTCTCTATATAAATAGACAAATGTAAGTTGATTGGTTAGGAAAACAGCTGTAGGAGAAAGACTGCCAGAACCAGGGGGAGGGGTAAAAGAAGGCTCATTCCATTAGACCAGGGGTTGGCAATTACAGCTCCTTCATGACTCGTGGACTTCAAGTCCCAGAATTCCTGAGCCAGCATGGCTGGCTCACGAATTCTGGGAGTTGAAGTCCACGAGTCATGAAGGAGCCGTAATTGCCCACCCCTGAACTAGCTGTTTATGCTGTTAGTCATGGAAAACACTATCTGCATCCCACACCAAGCTTTATACTCTGTTGCATTTATGTATTCTTTGTGTATTAGCAACAATGTGATTTAAATTTGCTTTGCTGTTCCCCCCAAAAATTGCTAATGGCATAAGAATTCAATGGATAGGAATCTCAGTGTTTATATTCTCAAATAAAAAGTCCTAGACAAATAAACGTGCTTTGGTTTTGATAACTGAATCAAACAAATTTTTCCAGTTAGTTAAGGATATAGATATATAGTGAATTGGGTACTGTAATTGTAATGCACTAATATTCTCACAAGATCAATAACTTTCCTGGAAAGGGAATATTCATTTTTGTCTCCAAGTTTAGCACCTGTACAAAAAGCAGATCCCCACACAAAACCACCTCTTTCTATTAATATTGGTATTTATTTTTATAAACAACCAAAGTTGATAAAGAGATTGAAAATAATCTTTAACCCTTAACTTTCAGCTGGTATTTTCATAAAGAAGGATTTCCAAGGCATATATTTGCACAGAGGTAATTTACATTCCCAAGGCCCATCTAATCCACATAAGGGACTAGAAAAATGTTGCTAAGAACTGCATTAAATTTAATTCTTTTCTGTGTCTGCTAGATGATGTCTTATTTTCAATATTTATGTTCTATGCAAATTGCATTTTATGAAAACTTTGTATCATTTCTATTGGTTGGTAAGAGATCAGCAGCATTATATGATCTCCTTAAAAAGGTTATATCTAGTCTATAGTCCTTTATAGTTTTTTTATGGAAGATCCTTTTAATTCACAATCTGTGATTTGAACTCTATATTTATTTCCCCTGCTAATGAAAGCTTTATATCAAAGCTGACTAAGAATTTTTACTTTTTCTTTTCTTTTCTTTAGAAATACATTTTAATTCTATTTATTCTTTGTGAAATTGATTCATCTGTCAGAGGAAGGAAGTTATTTCTCTGGTCACAGCCTTTACTGCTAGGGGCCAGGAGATAACACGATAGAATTTATTTAATTTTTACCAGATGTTTTCTCTTTTAATTGTCAATAAGATGCATAGGTTATCTGAGCTCTTTGTATCATGAATGGTGGAGTTAAGGTAAAAGTAGATAAAGTAGATAAAAGTAGTAAAGCAGGCACTATCACCTTACTACATCAAGGTAGAAGACGGAGCTATAACATATAGTCTAGAACAGGGGTCCCCAACCTTCTGGGTCTCAGGGACCACTAAATTCATAATTTTAAATCCTGTGGACCACTAATATGATCTGCCTAATGACTGAGCCCTGATTTAGTGCAATATAAAAAATACAAATAAGTTTTCTACAGACCACCAAAATTTTCTCACAGACCACCACTGGTCCATGGACCACTGGTTGGTGACCGCTGGTCTACAAGTTTTGGTAAAGGACCCAAGAACTGCAAACTTTTACCCTATGGATTAATCCTCCAGTAACAACTACCTTTTAAGAATAATCTCTTAACTAGAACACTTCTGCTAACTCTTTGTCATTTTAACAACTATGGTTTTCCTGGCTATTGGAGTTTAGCGAAGCAGCTATGAATTCTCCATTGGAGATTCCCCCCATCTACTGTACTAAATACAAGACTACAATTCTCAGTGTTCGTGTTGAAAAAAGGACTACTAAATGACAAACATTTATAGGAGTGCCAATTAAGATTGCTAGATTAATCTAAGATTGCCAGTGGTGTACTAAAATTGTATTAACCCTTGCTATGCGGGTCAAAAAAAGGTATAGAAACATTAACTGACAGGGGGAGGGAAGACAATCTGTCTAAGGCTAAAGGTTAAAATCAATTGTCAGTATGGCTGTGACATTTTTGTTTGGCATTTTTTAAAAAAATTATCTATTCAGAAAGGAATACTTAATATTTATTTTCTTGTCATTTCCCATGAAATTAGGCATGAAATAGTAATGCTGCTAATTGGTAAATCTAGTGGATTTTAGTCTATGGAGATTCTCAGTCATCCAAGTCATGGCTGTCACAAAGGTGCCTTCTTCAAAAGGCAACTGGACTTTCTTAGATACATCTTTTTTTTTCTCTTTTGAGAAAAGTTTCTTTGGAATAGTGGATTTCAGAATCCACCTCTCCCCCCCAAAATAGGGGGGAGACTTCCTGCAGCTCACAGGCAGGCTGAGTTTAAAATCTGTTTTTAAGAAAAATCTCCAGTACTGCTTGATACAAGCTCAGCTGCTGCCCTTAAAGTCTTCTTGTACTTCCACCTTCTGCTTTGAGATAGTAGGTCAGTAGTTGTTGCTGCCACTGTCTAGTTACTTTTACCTTAACACCAGGATTCATGATACAAAGAACTTTGGCAGCTCTGAGAGCTCTTATTTAAAAAAAAAAACTGGTGTTGTGTGAAAAGAAACAGTCAAAGATAACTTATGTCATGACCGTTGGAGCATCTTGCCCAGAGCCATCATTATCCAGAGTTTCAGGCAAGAATTTATTAAGCTATCAGTTGAGCCATGTGTCCTGTTGTCGAACTAAAGCACTTTCAAGCAGTATTACCTTGATCAGGGGGGGTGATAGTGATCATCTGTGCTGTGAATTCTTCATCAAAATAGCGTGTATCTGTTTCAGACGTCACCTGGGGTTTAAATGGAGGTACCAGCTGTAAAAAGAAATAAAACCTGGAATTGAGTTATTAGCATAGAGAAATCTCAGCAACCCTCCCTAGGTAGCCAAGTCTGTGTTGCTGAAATTTGGCAGTCAAATAAACAAACTTTGGCAGTAAAATATTTTTATATTCTTTTAAAAATGTAGAATAGGAATGGGAACGCTTCTATTCCAGCTTTAAACCCACTCAGATTTCTAATCCTATCACATGAACTCATTGATGCTTGAGCCAATTGAGCCTGTTTTCTGGCTTTTAGTTAAATTTCAAGACAAATCGTTAAATAATAACAACAATAGTAATAGTAATAAATGTCCAAGAAGTTTGCAAAATGCATCAAGAAGTTGTAGCTTCCTGCTGTAGCACCAGTGGAGCTGCAATGATTGCGCTACTCCGAACAACATGCATTTTAAGAAGATATTTGGTTGATACCTAGGATGCTGGCAGCAATCCATATCAACCATCAGAGCCAGTCAATTATATTTGTGATACATTTTTAAATGTTCAGGTGAGTGAGTTTCATGTGTAATGAATAAAAGATAATAATAATAATAACAACACCCTCTTATATATGATAATAAAATAATTAATTAAAGAAAAACCACTTTTCTGATTCTGTGCTGGTTGGTAGTTTGATCTCAACACACCTTGAAAATGTTCACCTTTCCCCTCTACAGACCCGTATCCCAGCCTCTCTTCAAACAGACAGATTGGAGCACCTAAACTTCCCTAGGCTCTGGCTCCTTTTCTGCCTGCCACTATTGTTAAAATTTCATGTCCTGACAGTTTTTGCTCATCGTGCACCTAATTGATTAGTGCAAAATCCTTCTTGTGATTATGCTAGACGCTAAAGACTTCCCCTGCCTGTCATGTCCAACTCTCGGGGGCAGTGCTCACTTCCAATTTCACGCTGAAGACCCAGCATTGTCCAAAGACCCTTTCTGTCCCAAAAACGCTGTTGAATTTTGTGCCAGAAGTATGTTAACTCATTCATTTGCCAGATTTATTAGAATCAAGTAAACTTTAATCAAGGAATTTTATAAGGTGATCATACTTTCTTAACTGATAGGCTGGAGGGTTAATGCTCTAGCAGCATCGGGTGATGGCTTGGCTGTCACTGTGCTGGGTTTTCCCCTAAAGAATGGGACACCAAAACTCTGTGATGGTAGTGCTTTTAACTCCACAGCTTTACTGGTTTAGCACCAGGCTGGAACAGCCAAAGTGCAGAGACTGGACTACACTAACCTGCTCTTATTGCTTCCCAAACATGGCAAAGTGGGACCTGAAAGTCAGCATCTCTTGCCGATTTAAAAAAAAAAAGAGGGCAACAAAACACCAGTGACTCAGCTGTTTTGAGGTGACCACCTTCCGTGACTTGACTCTGCTGGATTTTTTAAAAAAACCGTTAACTCATCCTGCATTATAACAGGATGGGGTAGAGGAGGAGAAGCTGAAGGAGAAGAAAGGCTAGGATGACTGTGTCCTGCAATCAGACCAGCCTCGTGCCTTCTGCCGAGCCGTGACTGGCAGATTTATTCCTGCCAGCTGGACATAAGAGACAGAACAGCAAAGCCAGCATCCTTCTTCAGTGAGTCACAGCAGTTGCAATAATGGCAGTGTAGTTTGGTGGCGCAGACAACAAATGTACACTCAAGAATTAGTAGATAGCATTTTAATTCTGCAGTGGGGAAAGGCCCAGAATGGTCTTTTCCCCCTCCCCCAAGCATTTAATGGTACGGAAGCTCAGAGTCCAGTTTCATTGGTGCAGGATAGAAAGTTAAGGAAATAAACAAATTCAGCCTTTCATTCTCAAATTAAAATCAACCATCCTTCAGTGTAGGACTCGCCCCTCGCCCCGCCTTCCCCTGCCACAATTTGGGAATGTCTAGCTCTTTCAGAAGCTTCAAACTCAAAGACTAGTACGTATTGCAGCTGATTTATTTTTTAAATAATTGCTTTGATGCCCTGAACTACTTTGAATACTGACAGCATGCTGTAGAGTATTAGAAATACCCAGAGTTTAATTTTTTTAAAAGCATTATGTAGGGGAAGTCAAGCATCTTGAAAATCAAGTTACATACTGGATTTAGAGACAGCAGTACCTAAAAAAAGGTAAAGTAAGAATACTATTAGCTTTATAAACTTTTTTTTTCTTTTGATGTTTCAGTGGATATGTTTTTTGTCTTGACCCATCTCCAATACTTTTTGTATTTATAAAAATGTTGGCTATATTCTCCCATGGAAAACTGGAGATGTAGAATCTACATTCATAATAAGATATCAGCAAACTGAAGATATGATTATTAAAACCTTGATTTCAATATGGGAAATATAAGGCAGGTGAAAAATGCCTGCTAAGGAAAATGAGACTTATATATTCATAATACAATTAGCATTTTGGGGTTTACACCGGCAGGGAAGTCCAAATATTGAGGGGAAAATGAGAGGTCAAAATAGCTCTAGCAGCAGTGTGATTAATGATGCCAATTAGATACTTGGGGGGGGGAGGGGGGAAGACTTAGATACTTAGTTCAGATGGGAGGTCTATGTAAAAATGCACAGAATTGGCATGTAATTACATGAACCTTGAATGCCAATCTTCTTTCCCCAATACAATTAGAGTCAGAAGAAAATAGTAATCCAACATACAAAGACAACAGGTTTCAAAAAAAAAAAATTCAAACTACAAAACAAGGCTTTAAAGATGTCTTGGGGCATTAACCGAAATGCATGCCAATCAGACAGCATGGCTAGCTCTTTTCTCTTCTTCATTTTTCTCTTTTAAGTTCCACTGGCAGAATGGAGGAATAGTGGAGAAAAGAAAGTAAACCTCAGAGCAAGTTTATGAACTTAAAAGGAAAAAAGTGGAAGCATGTTGCCAAGTACTGGTAAATTTAACTACAAACATCTTTTTTATCTTAATGCATTAGGCTCTTTTAATTAACCCGAATGACAATATGTTGGAAGTGTTCATGCTGACCTCAACATTCAATAAAAGATTAATGAAAAAATCAGCTTCAAGGGCCCTGCATCAAAGCCTTCAGTAGCGGAGCCAAAAAGTCCATCTCAATCAGCAAAAAGTTGGTGCAGTTCAATGCAGTAGCTAGGATCATTTACATGCAGTGCCACTAAGGGGGAGCAGAGAGCTACTCTAGGAAGGATATTAGTTGTGCAGAAAGAAAGAGAGAAGCCTGGACTTCTGGGACAGAACAACTCTTGCAAAAATGGGGGACAGGTTGGGACCTTGCAATTCTAACTTGTTGATGGGAACCTTTTGCAAACTGAGCTGCATTCAGGATTTTTTTTTTTTAAATACTGCAGTAGAAGAAGGACTGAAAGAAGCACAGAAGAAAAATGATTGTTTATTGTATACAATTTTGTAAGCTGCTTAAATTCTTTTTGTTAATTGAAGTGGCATAAAACCCACTTATAATCAATCAATTCTGCTTTGTGTACAGATATACAAAGTACACTTCTATATTCTCGACCGTATTTAAGATTACCTAATCTGCACCATGTCACTTTAGGTATATAAAATTTCAAGATGCAATGAAAAGTTTAGGATTTATGATAAAAAAATTAAGAGAATTTTTTAAAAAACGGGGAGGGGGGAATTAGAAATCTTCTCAAACTGCAGCATGCTAGCTGACGCAGGATTTTAAAATCTTTAACATAATCTAAAAAAATTCCATCTTAGAAACTGTAAATACCTTTTTTTCATATACATCTTGCCAAACAATGCCAAAAAAAAATTTGTGCTGCATAATCTCCTTTGCATCATCTGGTCCACCACCTAACCTGTTAGGGGGAGGGAAATCACCAACATTAGTACGATGCATTTATTTTAAATTAATTTGCTCTGAAGTGTTTCTAATGGCATATTTTCATTAAAATAAAATAAAAATACAACTTTGCTAAGAAATTATGAAGTAAGTTCTAACAAGCCTTTTTAAACAAAAAAAAAATTTTTTTTTAAGGAGCTTCCTGGAAATTTTGAACACATGCTACTAAAATTTAAAGCAAACCACAATAAAGCCAAGTAAACTTGACCCACAGACTATCAGACTTTTGAAAAACCATTCTTCCCACATCACTGCCTTGCTGCCCCACCCACTGTGGCCTACGATTACCACTCAAGATACAGAAGATTTTGTTCTCTATCAAGGAGAGAGACCTGAAACATCCTTTACTGTTTATTGTCCAGGGATAATGAAGAGTATTCACAACTGTTTCGTTAGGAGGCAGCTATGCCCCAAACATAATTAAGAAACAGCACTGAAACAAAGGCAAACACTGTACTTGAAATGAAACACATAATACAGATGTGATTTTATGGGGAAAAGCATCTTCATTTGCTCTAAGAGTTTCTATTTCCCCACTACCTATACAATAGAGTTTCTCAAACATATATGCATCTATTGATACACTACTAAAACTCTCATGGTGCTTATCTGTTTGAATCCACAAGTTAGCCCAAACATTGTATTATACTGCAACCCTTTCTGAATCACGGTACCTAAAATCTGCTGAAGGAGTGTAAAAATCTTATTCCTATGAAACTGAAATTTTCATTCAGGCCAGTTTTATTTGTAAAGTTATGGCCATTGCAGTGTCCCTGTGATCAGATCATCATGATTTCTGACACTCCCTGTCAGCTTCTACAAGCAAAGTCAATGGGGAAATTAGAAGAAAGTCAGAAGTCACTTCTACTGCTGCTGCTTTTTTTGCCCATCCATGGTCATTTTGTTTATGCAAGTATTATTCCTAAAGCTTGCTTGCCACTATCTATTCCTACCCTCAAAATGACACTATATGGCACTGCACACAAGAACTAGATACAAGAACAGCTTTTTCCCTAACGCCATCACACTGATAAACAAATAATTCCTTCAACACTGTCAAACTATTTATTAAGTCTGCATTACTATTATTTTCATTGTACCATCACCCATCCACCCCACTATGACTATAACTTGTTGCTTGTATCCTTACGATTTATACTAATTATTGTCTCCTAGTGTGATTTGACTGCTTATTTGTACCCCATGACTATCATTAAGTGTTGTATCTTATGATTCCT
>JAEANM010011055.1:0-15471 GCA_017656035.1 Myanophis thanlyinensis
CTCTCAGGTCAGTAATGGTCCGAATCTCAGGGGGGAGTTCATTCCAGAGGGAGGGTGCAGCCACAGAGAAGGCCCGATCATGTGATCACCATTCACAATCTTCCCTGCTGGCTTCCCTAGAAAGTCATTTGGGAAGCCAACATGGAAGGTTGCCTGCTTCTGCTGCCTGCCAGGAAGACGAGGGGCTGGCTGAAAAGAATCTGAATTCTTTACCGTTAGTAAAGAATAGTAGCAGGATGTTAGCATTGAGTATTTGCAGCACAGGACAATTGCAGCCCGCCCCCGGGAACCAGAGGGAGTCCTCTTGTATCTGGGGGCTGGATGTAAACGCACCATGCTGCAAATACTCCATCAATTTCAGGATGGATATTTTTCAGTCTGAATGGAATCATGCACTGGGCTGGAAGAATGAAGAGTGCCCACTCGCACTTCAGTTCCCCTGTGTGCATGATGGTAAGCAGGCTATCCTTCAGCAGAACTCTTTTACTCCACTTAACAATCCACATGGTCACTTAAAGCCTGCAACTTGGAGAACTGGGATTGCAGTTGTTAAGTAAGCAGTCACATGGGCATCTTGCTTAATAACTGCTTTGCTCAACAGCTGAGATTCCAGTCTCAATTGTAGTAAGTCAAAGGCTACCTATAATTTAATGGATAATAATAGCTTCTATGGATCAGAAAGGGAAAGGAGATTTGTGTATAAAGTAGGTAGGGAAAGTTACATGAAAATAAGATGGCTGTGCACCGCCCCGAGTCCTTCGGGAGAGGGGGGCGGTATAAAAATCCTGAAATAAGTAAAATAAATAAATAAGATCTATAATACAATAGCCAGATCATAATCTTGTCACATGGGATGCTATAATGCTCATCAGAATATTCCCAGGAAAGGTAAAGTCTTTAAATTGATTCCTTGTCAGATTGCCTTATTTAAATTCAAGAGGAACTATGAATAAGTTTCCAATTTTCAAATGAAGGAATGATAAGATAAAGACATGGTTGACGCACAAACGTTTTTCCAATCACTTCCAAATAGGTAGAATGTGTTCTATCAAAGCAAATCGAGACTTGATATTCTGCTCTGATTACATGATCAGGCTAGGAAAAAGCAGTTTTTCTATGATTAACCAATTTGGTCTTTATACTAGAAGGCAACCTAGAAGGGAAAAATCTACATGTTCTGTGATAGATGGCTTCTCTGGTTTAAATAATCCAAGTTTCATTGACTTGATGCACAAATGTTTTATTTTGTACAGTATTTCACAGCTGTTGATATGATTTGGTGAAATGATTCTTACATCTCATCCTATTTAGTTTTACATTGCACAGTATTTTGTAACAGTAGATTATATTTTATGTTCTGTTACTTTAGATTTAAACCATTGTGGAGAGGAATATAATTGAACTTTGCATTTGACCACAAATTTGATTCCATGATATTGAGCCAGTCATTTATACATATGCAAATTGTAGGGACTTTTATGAGAAAAATCCCAAGATGCACATGTAGGCTACTCAAAATATTTGGAAGAAAGGATAAAATAAAACTTATCTCCAATACATAAAAAGAGGACATTATTACAAACGTGTGGAAGATTCTGTTGGAATGAGATAATAGAGCAGTTTATGTGAACATAGCGTTTTTCAGTTTCAAAGTAAAGTACATAGTTAAATGAATGATTTAACTGCATATGTTTTAAAATTACCCCTTCAGCAATCCTTTATATTTACTTTAAATATTTTATTTGAACATTTTTATAAAATGTTTTCAGAGAATTTTTGAAAAGCATATATTAAAATATCAGTAGGCAGTCAAGTAACAATAATTAAGAAAATAAATAAGCAGGAGCAAAATGCGACGAGACGTTAAAAAAGTTGCATAAGAATTTCTAAATGCGACGAGATTATTCCAAAAACATTTCTTTCTAAATATATTACGTTTATAACATGGAGATTGGAATTTGCTCATTCTTTTTTCTGGATTCTTCCTAGGAAGCTCCAGTTGTCATGCGAGTTACAAGGTCGAAAGCAAAACAATTGCCAGAATCAAGGAAGCCACAGCTATCATCGGTTTGTGTTACATGTTTGTTTTTAATGGTATAATTATTGCACGCTACTCGATCCTCGAGTTATAACAGTTCACTTATCAACCATTCAATGTTACAACATAAGCCTCCCCCCCAGTATTTAGGACATAGTCCTGAAATTGCAGATGTTGCAGAATCACGGCAGTCGTTCATCTTTATGAACGATTGCAGAGGCACTCTCCCCACCACCACCACCACTAGGCTGGATTTGCACAGGCACTGGGCCTGTGGAGACTCACCTTGCAAAGATCTAGAGAGCTGTTTCCTCTCCAGCCTTTCTGACCCAGTTTCTTCGCTTGCTCCCAGCACTCCAAAAGCAGAGCGGGATGAGTATGCCCTGCCAGCTTGCAGTTTCCCTCTAGGCCCGTGATGGCAAACCTATAGCACGGGTGCCACAGGTGGCACGCAAAGTCATCTTGCTGGGCACACAAGCTGTCAGCCAACTTACCTCCAGCTGAGCAAGCACATGCAAATGCGCATGCACGCATGTGCAATTGCAGAGACCCAGCTGGTCTTCGGGCCTCCCGCTGTGCATGTGTGCATTTGCAGCAGGAAATCCAGCTGGTTTTTGGAGCTCTGCTGCGCATGCACTCGCAATTGCTCATGTGTGCTTGAGTGCCTGCAGGCAGCATGTGGGCATTGCACATGCAAAAGCTGCATGCATGCACAGATGGTGCAGTTGCAGATGGCCCACGCAGAGCGCCTACTTTTCGGCACTCAGTGAGTAAAAGGTTCGCCACCACTGCTCTAGGCTCTGATCATCTTTGCAAAAAACCCTTGCTGCTGAAAATGCAGCCTGGGAGGGACTCATTTTGAAATGTTCGCTCTTGTTACCGAAGTATTTTTTTTAATGCTTGCTGTTTGATGGTAGAGATTCAATGCACGCACTAGGTGACTAAACAGAGGTTTAAAAGGCTGGATCAAAAACAGGTCACTGATGGAGTAAATGGCTAGTCAACATCTGCTTATTGGCCAGAATTAAATGAATAACACAATGAGATTGCTTTCTTATTTTAAAAAAAGAGATATGCTTTTACATTTATATTTCTTTTTTTAGGTTCCATCCAGCTACACCAGTAAGGGCCGCAAACAGCAGATAGCTCAGCAAGAACAAAAGCAGATCTACATAGACAAGTCTTCCGAAAAAGAGAATAAAGGTATGAGTTCTTTGTCCTGATTTAAAAAGGGCTCTGGTGGCTTTTGTGAATTTTAGTGAGGAAATAGCCAGACGTTGGTACGGCAGTTTGACACCACTGTGGAGCAGGAATTACATGATAACAAATAGTATAAGTTCTGCAGTAGTTTTAGTACCAAAATAACTAGAAAATCCCAGCCCCGACCAATTGCATAACGTGGCCCAATCAGCTTTGTTTAATTTTGCACTATATAAAAAAGATACCTATCCTTGCCTTATACATAGATCATCTAAGATTTTAATATTGCATAGCTTTCTCTCATTTTTCAGAGATGCAGTCTGCCATCTCAAGAATCACACATGGAAGAATGACAAGAGCAACAGTGGCGGCTAAATCCAGAATACCACAAGCATCACAACCAACTATAATGTCAGGTGGGTGAAATTGTACTAAAGTACTTTACATTGACAACTAAAGGTAAACATTTCCTTGATGCAGGTTCGAATTCTAGTGACATATGAGTACAGGCATGCCATTTTCTTGGTTTGTCATTGCCTACTTCTGGGATGTTATTTCAGTTTCCCAGTTTTGCTTCCAGTTTTGTGTATTTTTGATGGTCCTCTATCCAATCTATAATCAGGCGTGACCTCACTGATCTACTAAGTGCAAATAAGACCATCTAGGTAATGCCACCTGCTTGATAATGTTGCTGTAGGTTTTCTTGAGTTTAATTCTGATTTTTATTACACTTTCAATGTATTTTTGTCTTCTATAAAATAATTATCTTCTATTGCTTTCTGTTGTTATTTTGAGTTCCTTGTGGCAAAAAAACTTCTGGAGTAATGTTCAGTCTATTCTGTTTTAGGTAATGTGCCACAGAAAAGAGTTACAATTAAAGGAAAGCAGCAGAAAGAGATAATAAAGGAAAGGACAATAGTAAGTTTGTTTTTTCACAATATAATTTTATTGTTTTCATTTATATTGTACTATAAGTAGTATGCTATTATTATCTTTAATGGCAGTTCAGAAATCAAAACTGACTTGACTAAACTGAAATAATGAAGTTTTGCTGATTCAACTCATGTGAGTTCAAGCTTATATTCAGGCAAATCATGATGATGGAAATATTCCTCAATTGCTTATGTTTTTAAGTTAGTTGTTTTAAAATGCATTAGATTCTCAAATATGAGCTACCAGCAAATGAAATCACAATGCTACTACTAATATTTTCCAGGAAAAAATAACTATGTACACATGTGTGCTTAAATGATAAATCACTGTGTGTTTTAGCAGGTAGTGCACAATACAAATCAAGATATTCTAATGGAAGAAGAGAAAGAAGAGATGATGTCCCAACCTGCTGAAAGCAATAAACAGAAGGATTTTCTTCACAAAGAAAACATGTCCGCACCCCCCAAAAGAAACCGCTCATTTGCCCCTCAGAATTTTGTCTTTAAACCTCCCAAAGGCTTGACCACTTACAAAGTGAAACCAATGACACCATCCAGGGCAAATGTGTTCTTATCACACAATCTTTCCTGGAACCCCTCAGAAACAACCAAGTAAGGATATCCTACTTCAGACTTTCTTATAAAGTAGTTTATGAATCTGTTCAAACTGTTTTGATTCTCCCCTCTTTCTTAATGCTGCTTCAGGTTCAAGCTCATAGAGGAAACCCTGAGGAAGATCATTATTCCAATTTCCTCATGTCCAGTCCTTCTTATTCCTGTTGCAATTAGTTTCCTCTTAAAATGCCTCAACTTTACAATTGGTTGCTTCTGACTATCTCTAGTGGGTTTCTATTCAGAGAGCTCTGAAATATGAGGCCCAGGATGTTTTTCAAATGGAGATACCAAGAATCAAAACAGTATTGATCTCAGATGGTGCAGTTATGTTATTTAACATAATTTTGGGAATATACTTGTAATAAAGCTATGTAGAGACTTGGCTACAAAGAGCAAACGTTTATAGGGGTACAAAAATAGGACCACAACATTGATTTCATTGTGTGTTATTATTTTCAACACCAACAACCTCATAAATAGGCTTTTTCTGTGATGATATATCTCTAACCTGTTTTTTCAATTTTCCCTAGTCACCCCAATATCTGAGTCCATCCATCTTCTGCTGGATTTCCTCTTCTCTTTCTTTCTGTTTTTCCCAACGTTAGAGCCTTTCTTGTGCATAGCATGTTAAATGATATTGTTATGATGTGTAGGTAATCCACAGTTAAATTCACAGTCTAAGACTGGTGGAAATCTAATAATTCAAGTCCTAATCAAAGATCTAAGAATTATTAAAACAGTCTCTAAGAATATAGGCAGTTCCAAGTAGGTTAGGTTTTTTGGGGTGGGGTAACAAAATTAGGGTGTTCCAAATCTGACAGATATTTCAATATTTCCAGACATTGAGGAAGTTCTTTAGGTATTCTGAGGGCTACAATCATGTTTGATATAACAGATTTTTTTCCCATACATGTTCAGTTTTGATCTGCAAATTCCAATGTTTCATAATTTTATTATTATTAGTGAAGTGTACAAAGAAGAAACACAAGATTATGATCCACAGTTGTCCCCTAACCCAGAAGTTACAAAAGAAACCACTGAAGGACACCAATACGCCCTGGATTTATTGGGAGAAATTAAAGAAGGTATATCTAAGAAAACATCTATACTTTCTGCTAAGGGACAAAAACTTTAAAAGGGAGTGAAAAGTCCATCCATTGTGGATGTGCATTTGCCCTTAGGTTAGATGCCTTTACCTCTACCCCAGTCTTTGATTTGTAATGCTGACATACAGTAGCTATCAGGCAGTGATGTGCTGCACTTCAGTGAAGCTGAAGGAAGTTCTTTGGAATGGGAGCGGCTGAACAGTGATCTGTTGGCATCTCCTTAATGAAGTTGCCTTATTCCCTGGAGTCTTCCAGGAAAAGGGTCTTGATTTTAGTACTGATAATCATACTATGTTCAGTCTGAAACACCTTGTTGGTACATCCTTAACTTAGACCCTGAAGTAATGTACCAGGGATGGAGTTTTTGTTTTTACTCAAACCCACTGATCTTTTGAGAGATCTCTGGGAATAGGATGATGATGATGCAGTATGACTGAGGGTGCATCAGCCATATGAATAGTATTTAAAATGCCATTGGTGGAGGGCAATCTTTCTGTGTTAAGCCTATTTAGACTTAATCATTACTGTATTTATTTTAAATTGTTAGAATATTAAAATTTGGCAATTAGATAGGTTCCAGGACCAGCAAGCAAAACCAAACCAAACCAAAGAAGCAGACTTGGGGTAAAAGGCTACCCTTCATCCCTTCCCCTTGCATTACTGGAAAAAGAAAAAGGAAGGCAAAAAATGCAGCTTTGGCTAATATGGTGTAAATTTAATTGATAATTACTTAAGGAGCATCAATAGTCTGTTTAGCTATAGATTATATTCTTCCTATATTTAAAACAGAGTCTATATTTTTTCTGTCTAAAATCATTTTTCTAGAATGGGTGCCTAGTGAGATAGAGGATAATGTTTTTGAAGATGAGAGCAATATGCAGCAACCAGATCTACTAGCAAATGAAATATCAGAGCCAACAACAAAGCTCCAGCATGATGTGTCCTATTTCAGGTGTGTAGACAGGATCAAAGGGATCTACAGTAATAAACTGCCTGGATAATAAAGATGCTTGTTAAAATATCTTCTTCAAAGAGATTCACCTTTGTATTAAAGTAAACAACAGATTTGCTATTTATGGATATTGTGGGATAGAAATGGTAACCAATCCATTTTACCTGCTTTAGGGGTACATTTGCCTGCTGTTGTAATTGCTTGGAGTTTAAAATGAGATTGTATCTACTTGTGCTGTTGTGCACCAAAGACTCAGGAGGGCTGTGCGCAGCCCACCTGAAGCTCTGTTTTCACTGGCAGAGGCACCATGGGCCAGTCCTTCGCTGTTTCCAGGGTGGCCCTGTGGACCAGATATAAGCACCCTGTGGGCCGGATTCAACCCACGGGGTTTGAGTTTGGCACTCCTGATCTAAGTAGAGTGTGAACAGAATGATAGGAATGGCACTTTCCTTATTATCTATTCTCTCCCTTGAATGAAAAGCAGTGAAATAAAATGGCTGGCAAAACAGGATCTATTGTGTCCTATCTAGCCTAGAAACCATTCTTTTTTATTGGAACTGTATTTCACAGGCTGCTACTACCATAGGCATTGATGTTTCTGAATTGCAGCCTTAACTCTAACTAATTATTTTTTAAAAAATATTACATGTATGAAAATGAATCAGCACATTCTGCCAATTCTCATTTACAACAAGATGTGAGTAGGAAAAGAAGCAGAAGTTGAGTAGGATTCTCAGATCGAAGAACTGTAACATAATAGCCAGAAGTATTCTATGTAGTATAATGTGTTGGTTTTTTTTTTTACTTAAACTAATATTTTTAATTGCTGCTATTGGTTTTGAAGTGCTATTATCTTATACCGTAATCCCTTTAAATATTTTATGGGTAAAAAAATTGGGTCATTAATTGAAATAATGAGAAATTTTCTGAATGTGCTTTTGTTTTGTTTTTGTTTTAAAAGAAACATTCTTCAGTCTGTGACAGAGAGGCTGACATCATTTTGTCTTGAATGGGATAAAACTGTTGAAATGAATATTCCAGAGGAGGGTAAGAGACAAAACACAAAAAGTATTTGTGAAATTGTTGTCAGAAATAAACAACTGCCTGAGTTTAACTGTGACTCTGGTAAGCCCATATATCTTTATCTATAGGTAGGTCTCGAATGGTGTGGTTAATGAATTCTACAAAACAGTTGCATTATTCAAATTCACACTCTTCGAAGTGATATTTCTATGCAAAATATAGTAATTGATTCCAGCATGATGGGGAAAAATATTAAACAACTTTTGTAAGTATATTAATCGCATAATAAGGGATAAACATAATTTACTTATTTAAATTTATGGTTAACAAAATCACAAAAAGCAAAATAAAAATAAAATCTAAATATTATTCCTAAAGGCTATCTTACACTGACCAAAACATTTAGCAGGGTAGACTGAACTGCTTTATCTTTAAATCTTCATAGATGTGCTGGTAGAGAGTGTTTTCATACTTTAATCAATGTTGATTTTTTGCTTCACGACTTCTATAGCCTGTAAAGTATCTTCAGATCTGTTGAGAGTGAGCTTCTTCACTTGTATATTAACTGTTTTCCTCTGCTGAGTTTTTCCAAAGATTAGCAGCATCTAAAACTGCAGCTGTATATGCACTAGCCTCAGTTGCACACCTGCTAGCTTTGTATTAATTTTGTATTAACTGGCCACAGTAAATATGACTTAGAATCAATTGCATTAACTTGAATATAACATTCAAACCTACATGAATTGGAATCTACCTCCATATATCAGTAGTTTTCATTTATATGCTGTTTATGCAACAAAATATTACTGTTTTTCCAGCAAAAGATCTTGTCCGCACAACCATTGGGCAAACCAGACTGTTGATGGCAGAGAGATTCAAACAGTTTGAAGGGCTGATAGATAATTGTGAATTCAGACGTGGTGAGAAAGAGACAACTTGCACAGACTTGGATGGATTCTGGGATATGGTAAACTTTCAGGTAAGATTTTTAACTGTTAAACCTCTGTTTGCATTCTGCTGACTCTTTGTCTTTTTATCTTTACTTAATGGCCAAACCTTTGTTTAGTCAACAGTAAGCCAATCCTAACCTAATAATTCAGATTCTATGGTTGATTAAAAGGGGTAAATTAAAAGAAATATCCCAAACTGGGAAAAATTAAACTTGTAAAAAGTACACCACAAGAAAATATCACTTTTCAGCTTGAACATGCATGTCCCTTGGCTGCTGAGAATGTACTAATTTCCACACACAAAAGCTTGTTTTGGCCATCATATCAACTTGAAACTCGCATCTTACAATAAAATTTAGGGTTCTCCAGTATGCACCAAATTGAGCGATCCATATTAAATTGTCATTCACCCAAAGCAGCAGGATACAAGCAATATTGCAAGATATTCCTAAGAAATGCTAACAGGATCTTGTTTTTGATTTCTCAGTGAAGCTATTTCCTAAGGAAGCTTACTATGCTTTTTAACACTTAATATATTTTTAATGTAAAGGGGTGTGCTTTTTTTGTGTTTTTTTGCTGGGGCATTACCTGGTCTGCTTTAGTTTTGTTCTGCATCCTTTCTCTTCCTCAAATAGGTAGAAGACATAGATAAAAAATTCGAGAACTTGAAGAAACTTGAGCTGGATGGGTGGCAAATGGTGGATGATACTCAACCCCACAGACTTCCCAAGGTATGAGACTTTGCTGGTTCTGCTTTTAGGGGCGGGGGTGATTTTTGCACGGCACATAAATACTGAGACTATTTCTGAAAGGCAACTTTGTTGAGTGATAACAGGCAACTACTCAAAAATGGTACAATTAAGTTTCTCGTGGAGCAGAATTTGACTAAACTTAAGCTACCTGTTCATCTTCTGAGAACTGTAATTATTTATTTATTTATTTATTTTCTATACCGCCCCCTCTCCCGAAAGACTCGGGGCAGTGTACAGCCGTCTAAAAAAAACAGAGTAAATGACAGTATCTGTGTAGATCCCCAGACATTAAAGTAGTGGTGCTTCCTTAATGTAAATCCATACTGTCCTAGGACTCTGCCAGCACTGTTTGAACTTAGAAAGGTACAGCTTCTTTAAGGAGGTGACATCAGGTCCAGTAAATATACCCTTACTGAGCATATTGGAGAAACAATCAAATATTGCTTTTCTGCCTCCTTTGCCTCTTATTTTATGTTTCTCCAGTATTGAATTCCTTGAAGTGGAGGTGCATTTTGCTGTACTTTATCAAACATTTTGACTAATTTGCCATCCATATTCAGGCTAACCCTTAAGTGCAATGAAGCACCCCTTTCTTTTCCAACTTTCCTTTTGTAGCTTTTGGCCTGCTTCGGGTTTTCTTTTTAACGCATTCTATGCATTCTTCACCCATTTTCCTGTAAGCATCAAAAGTTTGCTTCTTGTAAACAAATAGGTACATTGATCCTTGGGGGATTTTGACCAAAGTTTCTAATATCTGACATGTCATTTATATTTCCAGAGAAATATTAAAGCATTTTGAAGCTAATATAGACTCATGGCTGATCCTTTGATTGCTTGCCTGGACATTCTTGATTTTCGCTAGCTGCTAAGAATAACTTCCACTGTGTGGAATCTGATAGGAAACTGAATAATTCAATATTCAGTGCTGAATATACCAGTATTATAGTCAGTTTGAGATGGATGACCTTGAAATGGTTCCTAGAAGTGAAGCCATCTCATATCATAGTTTATCGTTAGAGGGCTTAGTCTTAATCTTTGTGAGTCAGAGAGTAGGGTTTGACTAAATATACTGTGACGTGCAGTTTCAACTTTGGAATTATAATACATTTTTATTTTGAAAAAAAACCCCTGCTTTTTCTGTACTATTTACTTTTACTCCTATTAATACACCACTCTACAACAGTTGCCTGAGTAGTCAGGAGAAGGGTGGGCAGAAGAATATGTCCTGTTGGAGGCATATTTTAACTTTCACATATTGCAGTTCTAAGTCAACCCCAAATAGAAACAATCTTTTTCTTTCCTACCTGAAATTCTGTGGAGACAAACCTTTTGGACTGGTAGGCACATCTGAAATTTTGAGAATATATATTTGGGCATCTGATCATGGATTGGGACAGTCACACATTTATTCAGTGACCGCGGTGATGGAAGTGCCTATTCACAAAAATTGATTTTCCCAGAAAGCCTAGTGGTAAGGCTGTTCTCCACTATTTTATCATTTATCCAGACAGGAGGCCATACTTCCTAGCAAAGCTTTCAGCAAAGATTTTCTGTTCTAAATTGATTGTGAGTGGTTTTATATATGTTTGTATATTGGTTTTTAACTTGCTTTTATTGGATTGGGGTTTTTTAACCTGTTGTGAGTTGCCCAGAGTTGATTAGATGCATTGGATGTTTATACAAATTGTAATAATAATAGTACGAGGAACATAGGGTTTTGTTTTTATTTTCTTTGGATCATGTGCCCTATGCCAGTGTCTGTCTATGTTGGCAACTTGAAGATTTTGGTTGGAAGAGGAATTCTGGGAGTTGAAGTCCACACATCTTCAAGTTGCCAAGGTTAGGGAAACAGTGCCTTGTACTCTATCAGACTATTCAAGATTGTACTCGGATGTCTAAGATGTCATTAGAGTTGGGTCTATAGCCCCCTCTCTGACAGAGTGAAGGAGAGCCAGGTCTGCATGATACCAGCAGGATCTCTAGAGAGATCTCATTGCATTTCCTATGCCGTGAGTTTTTTGAAGGCTGGTGATTATCAGCTTTCCCAAGGTATCTTTTGATTTCCAGAAAAAGCCCATCCTTCGAAGGACAGCCAAAGCAGCAGGGGGGTCTGTCGAAAAGAGAGCAGCCAGAAAACGCCTTGCATCTGTAAAAGCAGCCATGAAGAACAAGACAAAAGAAGGGTTGGCAGCAGAGGCTTCAGGCCAAGAAGCAGACAGGATATTCGATGGAGGGTTTTTCCAAATCGAATCTCCTGCCAAACCCTTTCCAGGTCAGTCCAAACCACAGCCTTTGCGCAAGAACATGTATCATGAGGATAGTTATTGCAAGTAGCTACATCTTGCTGACTCCTCATGAGTTCCTGGTAGTTTACAACATATCCACAACTCCATAAAACTTCAAAACAATCCATTTGGCATCACTGTTCAAGTTCCACAGCATAAAAGATTAAAAGCTTTCTGTTTCATTGTTTTCTTCGAGAACATTAAGGAAGATGCCATCCGGGTTTCTGAGGGCAAATTATTCCAAAAAGAAATATTCCACAAGAAATAATCACTTCATAGTCCACCTTTCCTGAAACTCACATGGGGTGCGGAGTCTTTAGCACCTTACTTAGTACATACAGTTTATATAGTATTGGATAAATTAATTTTAGTTAGAGGAAGCAGGTAGGTGACCAAACAGGTGGGCTTCATAGATAACATTCTGATTGTATTCAAAATCCTATTGACAACAAGCGCAATGCCACAATAATATTGTTATATGATTACAGTAGTTGTCATCCAACATTTTGCTACATTTTATATAATTTGTAGCTTCCAAGTAATCTTCAAAGATAACAATCTAATACATATATTTATATTATTTTTTAATATTTGGTTTTATATTATTTTGGTTACGCACTTCAAGATCCTGGGCATGGATGAAATATTCTACACCCCCTAGGTGATGAGAACCAATGGGTCTTCAAACACCCATATCCAGAAAGTAGTGTGCCTTAGAGCAGTTGGTAGGTAATTACACTAGTCCTCAACTTACAATCATTCATTTAGTGACCAAAGTTAGAGTGAAACTGAAAATAAGTGATTTATGGCCATTTTTCACACTTACAACTGTTGCAGCATAATCAAAATTTGGATGCTTGGCAACTGGCATGTATTATGATGGTTGCAATTTCTCAGAATCATGTGATCACCTTTTGCGACCTTCTGATAAGCAAAGTCAATGGAGAAGTTAATAATTCTCTTACTAACCTAACATCTGCAGTGTTTCACTTAACAACTGTGGCAAGAAAGATTGTAAAATGGGGCAAAACTGACCTAGCAACTGTCTTACAAGGAAATTTTGGGCTCAGTTTTGGTCATAAATTGAGGACTACCTTATCGAAGTTGAAATAAGGAATTTAAAATGGGAACACGGTTGCTTCATTTCAAAATAGTTTCTCCACTAGCTGCCCACTCCTTCCTTTGATTTTTCATTGTATATTCTTGGTTTAAGGCAAGGGTCTCCAACCTTGGCAACTTTTAAGACTTGTGGACTTCAACTCCCAGAATTCGGGGAGTTGAAGTCTTAAAGTTGCCCTGGTTTAAGGAACGTCATCCAAGCCCACATATATTGTAAATCTAACTTCAACTTTGCTCACTTATCTATTGCCTACAGGCCGGACTCCTAAATCAACTGATAGGATTTCCCAGTGGACAACCCCAAGGTCTGCCAATAAGGCTTTGCTCCAGGATTGTGCAGAGATCTGTGTTTTAAAGCAGGGCACATCAAGTACATCCAAAGCCGTTCCTCCTTTTCCAGATCCTAAAGCATTTTCAGATCCTTCTGGAACTGATCACCTTGGTTCCGCATCTGAACAAAGGTATGCAGCTAAACTGGCCCTTTGCTTTAGCCCGTGCAGGAATAACAACCGTTTTGGGAAGATCCAGAGGAGTCTAACAGCACAAAAATAGCTTGTGGATTGCATGAAAAATCGTTGGGTTTTTCACAGCAAAATATTTCTTAAGCATTCATACAGAGCAATTCTTGCATAAGGTATTCTGCCTTCAGATGAGCTCCATTTCAGTTTCACACCACAAGAAAGCTGGGGCTTTTGAGCAAATGGCTGTTTCTTCTTTCAAAACAGAAACTTCTTTCTGCATCATACCACCCCAAACTAAATTCTTCCATTGTGCATTAAAAAAATATAGTGTGGATTTAAACTGTCCTGAAATAGTGACTGTATTTTTTCTGCTGATGGTATCTAATGGTTAAAGTTTTTAATCTTCCTGCTTCAGATTTCTAATCCTTCCAGGAATTATGTTAAACCTAATTTTTATTAATCACATGACTGATATTTCCAATTTTTCCACTGTTGAATAAAATAGCAGATGGTGAGAGTACATTCATTTTTACAAATATACTGGGAGAAATTAATATTCATTTTAGAAGAATTATTAATGGTATCTTTGTTTTAATTCACATTCTAAACTTCAGTTTGTCCTTGTTTTTCCAATACCTTGAAGTTTAAAGAGAGGAAGTTATGCCTTTGTAAATCAGTTCAAACTCCTCTGAAATGGATATGGGGCTGTTCCTAGTCATTATAACATAGTATACAATCTTCTGAATGCCAGGAGCTGGGAAAAATGAATGGGAATATACTGCTATTATCATAATAGCAATAGCACTTACCGGTAGATTTATATACCGCTTCACAGTGGTTTATAGCACTCTCTAAGTGGTTTTACAGAGTCAGCATATTGCCCCCAACAATCTGGCTCCTCATTTTAACGACCTCAGGATGGAGGGCTGAGTCAACCTTGAGCCAGTGGGACTCAAACTACCAAATAATCCTACCTGTAAGCTACCCATTGGTCTCTGGTGGACACAATGGGAATAGAATGCTCAACTAATTACTTTTTGTGCTGTGATGTTTCTATGCATCATTGATGTATCCAAGTTGAGGATTATTTGCAAGTTCAAAAGGTTTTGGGAACTGGGGAATAATACAGTTTCAAATCTGAACCTCTGGGTTTTTGTTTATTTTCTCCAGTAACACTCAAGCAACAGAGGAACTGTGTGCTAGGACAGACATAGCAGAAATAACAACTGTAAGTATTATCTTCTTTTTACCATATTTTTCTTTCATATCAGGGTTTCACAAAATTGTTTTCTGTTGGTTCAGAAATTGGGACTGCAGAATTTGCTTGCAGTGGAAATCTTTCGGTCCCATTTGGCAGACCAGGCCAGAAAATCAACTCCATTCTGAAGACCAAAACAATTTTCATTGAGATTGGTTATAACAATCTTACAAATCAATGATTCTGTGCTGCTGCCCTTCCTTCTGCATTTTATATTCCAGTGGATCAGGGAGGTGTCCATCTGAGCCACTTCTAAATATTAATTTGTTTCTCAGAATTATAATCAATCTAATTAATCTTAATCTTTTAGTCCTTTTTGCTTTCTTAACGGTTCTTGCACATTTCTGTCAAAGTCATCCTGCTTATTGTGAACAGAAGTAACACCCTGGTGGCTGTCTTGTTTTTTCATATAAAGGGGGAGTGTGATGAAATGCTTTGAAAGAAACTGAGCTACTTTAAAAAAAAAAAACTTGGTTGAATCATTGAACTTAATGAAAAGGGTCAGTTTAGTGCCAGTCAGTGATTTGAAAAGATCTTGTCTTCATTTTTCTGCATTCTAAAGCAGGGTCCTCTGGGACCTCTGGGCTACCAGGCCTTGAGCAGTTCAGAACCGGACAACAGAAGTAGCGGGCAAACAAGCATGCATTTGCCCGTTGTTTGCATGGAACCCTCCCCCCGCCAGCAGTCCACAAAACCCTCCCCCCGCACAGTCACTTCTGCCCTTGTAACCTCCCGTCTGGACTATGCCAACGCTCTCTACATGGGGCTCCCCTTGAAGAG
>JAEANM010011056.1:0-15471 GCA_017656035.1 Myanophis thanlyinensis
AAGAGGATAGAATCCATACAAAGTGCTTTTTTATGGCTGGATAGCTGATGTATGTTATTCATCACAAAATGCAAACAACAGAAGGGAGAGAAGGGAAACCAAGATGTGCAGAGCTTGTCCAGCAACCTTTTATTTCTCATTCTTAATATATTTCTCAATTGGAACTGGCTAAAGGTCTACAGCAAATCACTTTATATAGTGAACTTTCAGGAAGCTTCATCATTCAATATACGAAGAACTTTCCAAGAAAACAACATGAATGAACAACTCTGGAACAGAACAGCTTGAAATTTTTTGGGACTTGTGATTAGATGTAAATTTTATGAATCTCTGACAGTTTCTGTAATATATTATGTCAAAAACTGTGATAAAGTGTGTTGAAAATTTCAATACTCCCTTATGTCAGTTATATACTTAAAAAGAAATAATACAAAAGTGTTAGTGATGGTTCACCAAAATTAAATGACCATTTTAAATTAATCAAAATTCATGTCTAGCTGCAAATGATTTACAAAATGTACAGAAATCGCTAAGATAAATTAACTAATTGATTCATGTTCTAAAAAATAACGCTTGGGGTATTGAAGAGGTACTGCAGTTTGACTGATGACAGAAATTTTCTTCATTTTCCCATACAAGGCAGTCTCTTACACCTGGCCTAACCCTAAAATAAACTGCTAGTCTCAAATAGCAAAGCCTTCCTCCCGCAGAGATGGGATTACTCAACAAACAGCATGCTCAAATGTTCAAATAATCCAGGAGTTTGGCTAGAGAGCCAGGATGTCTAGGCCAGAACTGAAGAATTGTGTCTGGCAAGTCAAATGATATGTAATCATTACATATGGGAAGCAACAATGAAATAACTGTCACACATCTACTGGATCTACCACCACATCAATGATGAAAATAGCATTGTTCTGTAAATTCATTCCAACCAAAAATCTTGCCTTGTGGCTCTCTTCTCTTCAGGCAGACCCTGTTGAATGCCTGAGAGAACACACAATACGTGTGTGTACCATTTAGTATAACTTCAAGCAGGCAATGCAAAATTTCCATTTGCTTTGTTCACTTATTGTTGACTGTGGAGTATTGTCTCTATTATGGCTAGTGCTTATTCATGTTTAAAGTCTTCCGTTTGAGCAATTAGAAGCGTTCTCAAATATTGAAGTAAGTATGCCCAATTTAAGACATATAATCTGGCCTTCCCATCTACAGAGATTTTCATAGGATACTGTGCTTTTGTCACGAGTATCAAGATATGAAATAGCTGATATAATGGCAGTACTCTATTCTCTGTATAAACAACAAGGTATCATAATTGAAAGAAGGAATGTTATAAAATATATGAGCTACCTAAAGTTTCTGAATTTGAGCAGAGTACAGATGGAGTACAGATAGTTCTTGGTTAAGAACCACTCATTCAGCAATTGTTTAAAGTTATGACAATGCTGTACTAGTGGTACTTACGATGTTCCGGTCAGTATACCACTCTTGCAATCTTACAGTTGTAATCTGGGCACTTGGCAACTGCCTCAAACGTATGATAGTTGCAGCAACTCATGGTCATATTATCACCATTAGCAAATGTTCTCTGCAGGCTTCCCATAAGCAAAGTTAGTGGGGAAGCCTACGGGAAATATTGTAAGTCACTCTTGCCACTTTTTCTCCCAAGGGATCTCATATTCTTGTATTCAATGTGAATGTAACATTCACATTGCAGCACCCCCTTTGTAGTCCATATGCACTCACACAGCATCACAACACCCTATCTGCATGGTGCATGCACTCATACAGTGCTGCAGCAACCTCTCCAAAACCCTCATGTGGTATTACAGTATCCTCTTCATAGTCCACATGCATACATGAGTACTTTATTAGTAGCTTTATGTAATCATATAACTCTGCAGCATTCCCTCCCCAGCCCATACATACTTGCCACAGCACACTGCCTCACTCCATAGTCTCTGACCTGCTTGTGAACCTAGGACTTGCAACTTCCAGCCAGCTTCCCCACTGATTTTCCTTGTGGGAAACTGCAGGAAGTCACAAGTTGTAAACACATCAGATTCTTACTTCAGGATCTGTTAATTTTGATGAAAGATAGCAATGAGAACTGCCAGGATTGCCTTTGCTGTAAGTGATGCATCACATGATGTTGTGCTTTATGACCACATTGTTTAACAATGGAAATTCCTGTCCCAATTACCATCACTAAACACCTACAGCCTGTAAATAAATGGAAGATGTCTTCATTCAGTGAATACCAACTGTTAACTCAACTTTGGAAATTGAGTTACTGTACATAATTTTTTTCATGATAATAATGGAGAAAAGAATCTCCACACTTATGATCTGTGCCTGTTGCTCCAAGAAACATAATCAATAGGTTAGTTAGAATATCAGTTGACAATTGTTGGTCATTCTTACCTGGCCCATTGAGGAAGTCTTTAATCTTCAATGTTATGAGAGGAGGTGGAATACCACTTTTAGCATCTATTTCCCCTGCTACTGTCTGTAACCACGTCTTACAGTAGTCAAGTGTCTCTGGGAGAGTTTTTCCAGGATCTGTAAATGGTAAGAAGACCATTTATGAAATAATATTGATTAAATTATTAACAGTATTAAAATAAGCTTTAATCTGTACATAATACTGTATCTGTTTCAGGGCACATATAAATTCTGCTTTATGTTAATTACACATTAGTAAAAAGTATTGATTGCAAAATATTTATCATCACCAAGTGTAAAAGCCACCAGGACTGGACAAATAAGCTTAGTATATCTGAAGTATCTCTAGTAATTGTGCATCTAATAAGGTCTATGATCTAATTTTTATTTCTTCTAGAATGCATTTATATTTTCTTCAGATGTCTTTAAAAATGATTTGCCCCAAAATAGAAGAAACTATAGAGATCAGAAAGCCACATGGTTTGAGATGCAATAGAGTGCTTCTACTTATGGGTTATTTGATACAGTTTATAGTTTCACTGACACTTCAATCTCTTTTTATAGCCGTACTTTTGAAGTTGACTTCAGTAGCTTTTCCTTTTGGTTCTCTTTAATGGGACCTCTTTGCTGAATTCTTAATATTCCCAATTGTGACTAAAAGTTCACATTTGGTACCTCTCAGCTCTGTGTCTTTCTTCATGTCCAAGATGCTATATATGAGAAATCAAAACTGCATAAAACCATTTAGGGATTTTTGGGTGTTCACTTCCTTTGCTTTATTTGTTTGTTTGTTTTTCTAAAGTTGATTAGAGCTGAACAATAAAAGTTTAGTTTAGTTTATTGTCATTGCACCACATATAACAAAATTAAATTCCATCTTCAACATTATAACCACATTATAACCACAAAACAAAACACAGACAGACATCCTTCACATTCTATACAATTGAAAACCCCTGATATTGCATTAATATTGCACCATACAGTAGAATTCAATATTCCACTGGGATAGAAGCTGTTTTTCAGTCTATTAATCCTTGTTTTTATTATTCTCTACTGTCTGCCAGATGGTAATAGTTCAAAAAAGGGGTGCCCAGAATGAGATGGATCATTAAGGATGTTTTGAACTTTCTTAAGGCAGCGGGACCTATAAAGCTCTTCCATAGAGGGGAGAGGGAAACCAATGATCCTCTGGGCAACGATATTAACCCTCTGGAACACTATCCTATCTGCCACTGTGCAATTGGCAAACCATACACAGGTGCAGTAAGTTCAAATACTCTCTATGATGCAGGAGTAAAAGGTCACCAACAGTTTTTCATTCAGAAATCTCAGGTAGCATAATCTCTGCTGGGCCCTTTTGACCAGTGCTGCAATGTGAGTGCCCCAGGTCAGGTCCTCTTTTATGATAACAGCCAGAAACTTAAAACTGGCCACTTGCTCTACTTGGTCTCCATTGATAACCAAGGGCTGAATGTCTGATCTATTCCTTCTATAATCCACTATAAGCTCCTAGGTGTTATTGGTGTCATGGACCTTCCACTTCAACATCATGGTAAAAAAGGCCCAACAATGTCTCTACCACCTCAGATGCCTGAGAGACTTCAGACTTCCACCGAAGGTGCTTAGGAACTTTTATTCCTGCACTGTAGAGGGCATCCTGACAGGCAACATCACAACCTGGTTTGGGAATAGCAGCATGCAGAACAGACTAGCACTACAGAGGGTGGTATGCTCATCTGAGAGCATCATCCGCACTAAGCTCCCTGAGCTACACTCCATCTACAACAAATGTTGCTGGATTAAAGCTAAGAAGATAGCGAAGGACCCCAGCCACCCCAACAATAGACTGTTTACCAGAATGTGGTCAGGAAAGCGTTTTCGCTCTCTGAAGGCAAATACAGAGAGAATGAGAAAAAGCTTCTTTCCACAGGCAATACGGACACTAAATCAGGAACCACAAGAACACTCAGGACTATAACAGGAACCACAATTGTATCTCATTCCTACCTTCCCAACTATCCCTAACTTATTTCCTATCTTATCCTCCCATTTTGCCTTAACTTACTTGCGGTCACAGGCGATCCCATAAGCATTTCACTGCATATCGTACCATGTATGACTGTGTATGTGACCAATAAATTTGAATTTGAATTTGTTAAGGACCAAGTTATGGTCTCCACACCACAAAAGCATGAAAGAATATAAATAAAGCCCAATTAGGTCATATCAACTTTGTGACACTTATTCCTCTTCTGTTAAATAATGATGTTTACAAAAAATAAAAAACTAACCATGTCCTTTATATAATTTAAGGATTTTGCCATCCTGCGTTATTCATCTCCACAGTCTGTTCTCTTTTTAAGCACACAAGCTTCAAACTTTAGCACAATGGCTTCATAATTATAGCCAGCACTTGGTTACACAGTATGAGTTTTAGCACATCAAGTCTTTCTTGGAATGTATTATTCGGTATAATCATATGATTCAGAAAATCTGGCAGGAATTATTTTACATGAATGACAAAGGAATTTAAGGATTGTCCGTCCTATCAGCAAAGGAGAAATGGAATTTGTTGTCTGACAAATGAATGCACTAAATTTGTCAACATAATTTTTAAAATTTAGATGAATATTTTGGTGTGTAAAAAAAAATCTAATGTGAGTTAAGCAGATTAATGCCACAGAATTTAAAAAAAAAAAAGCAAGTCCCAGTCTAATCAAACTATTGTGAAAAATTAAAATTAATGTCTATGTAGAAGAACATGGTGTTCTGAAAAATTGGAAATGCCTTCTGCTAAGCAAATTTTTGCTGTATCATTTTATTTTTATGATTTAAAAAAAAAGCACTGGGAGAGTTGGTATGGATGGAAATTGTCAATCCAGAAAAACTGATCCTCCATAGCCAGTTAGAGACATTACTGAGAAAGTATGCATAACTGAAACTTTGCTTCTGTCTTTTGCAATTAAAAGAAATGGCAGCTTTGGGCAACCAGTAATTCATAGCTGCTTCTGGACACACCTGTAATTGACAGGGGGGAACTTCACAGGTTCTGTTAAGTGATTCTTAATATTAGAAATAATCAATCAATAGACTATTTGATCATGTTTGGATAAGAGCATCCTTTTAGGAAAAAAAATGAAACAATAACCCTCCTCTCATAACACCAGGAGAGGGAAGTGACTGTCCACATAGTAAAAATTCTGGGTTCAGTTTGGCATTTTTATTATGTGGGCAGCATTTAACATCTTAACTATTATTTTTGCATCTTACATTAGTAAGGAAATAGAGATGTACAAAATTATGTCATTTATGGAAAGGAAGGAATTTATGGGTAATATAATTTAGTTAATTGAAATGAATTCAAGTTCCCAGGCCAGGTGAATCATGTTGCAAGGTACTGAAAGAATTTGAAAATGTGACCACAGAACTATTCTCAATAGATTTTGAAGATTAGTCACATCCTTGAATATTGAATGAGAACAAATGTCATCCCATCTTCAGAAAGGGGAAGGAGGAAGACATAAGCAATAACAATATTGTAAACCTTTACTAGGTACGGTTCTTGAACAGATTATGAAGCAGCACGTTTCTGAGCTCAGGGATAGACATTTTACATTTAATAGGATCTAACAGGAGTTTATCGTAAATAAATCATGCCACACTAACTCTACAGTATCTCTTTTCATAGAATTACTTGGTTAGATCAGGGAATGCCATTATGGCTGGTCTTCAGTAAAATATGGATCAAATGATGCTCCTGTTTTATGAAATTACAATCAGCTTAATTACCATACCCAAAGATAATAAATGTTTCTAGCCTGGAGGTCCTGGGCCCTGTGTTTTTCAACTTTTTTTTTTTTTTTACCAATGAGAGAGTTGAAGGACACTTAAAAAGTTTGTAAATGACATAAAACTAATCTTTTAGATGGACAATAGACCAAAAAGATCTAGGCAGGCTTCAGCAGTGAGCTGAAATGAATAGGATGGAATTTAACTAAGAAATGTGACTTTCTGTATTTGTGTAGGAAAAAAATATAAGCACAGCTCTAAGATGGGAGAGATTGGGTTTGGCAGAACAGCCAGTCCTTAACCTACAACTATCGTTTAGCAATCATTGGAATTATGGTGACACTGAAAAAAGGTGATTTACAACTAGTCTTTGCATTTACAATAGTTGCAGCATCCCCATGAGTATGTGATCAAAATAGTTGCAGTGTCCTGGGGTCACATGATTTACTGCCTTCCAAGCTGGTTCCTGACAGCAAAATCAATGGGAGGGAAACCCAATTTGCTTAATGACCGTGTGATTCACTTAGCAACTGCAGTGATTCGCTTAAACAACCATAGCAAAAAAGATTGCTAAATCAGATGTGATTCACTTAAACCACCTCACTTAGCAATGGAAATTCTGTTCCAAACTGTAGTCATTCGTTTAGGACTACCTGCAGTACATACAGGATGTACTTGGCTGCCCCTCTCAGCAACACATGAAATGTGAATCAGGAGTCAAATGCAGATGCCAAAAAGGCACAATGCCACTTTGGAGTGTACTAATAGAAACACAGAATCCAGATCATAGGAAGCAACTGTTGCATTCTACTCTGCCTTCATCAGACTCCATTTCTGAGTCTCCATTGCCTTGATTTCTGGTACTACAGTTTAAAAAGAAGAGTGAATATAAGTGCAAAGGAGAATAACTAAGAAACCAAGCCCTATGGGGAACTATGAAAGGATCTGGATATAAAGGGTAGTCCACAACTTACAACCATTCATTTAAGTGACCTTTCGAAGTTACAACGGCACTGAAAACAGTGACCTATTACCATTTTTCACATTTATGACCTTTGCGGCATCTCCATAGTCACATAATCAAAATTCAGATGCTTGGCAACTGACTCATATTTATGACAGTTGCAGTGTGCCAGGGTTATGTGATCACTTTCACCACCTTCTGACAAGCAAAGGCAAGGGAGAAGCCAGATTCACTTCACAACTACAGTGTTTCACCTAACAACTGGGTCAAAATGAGGCAAAAGTCACTTAACAAATCTCTTGCCTAGCAACAACAATTTTGGGCTCAACAGTGGTTGTAAGTTGAGGACTACCTGTATTTATTCTATAATAATAGGTCTAATGGGAGATACATGAGACAGCTGTGTTTAAACAACTGAAGAATTGTCAAACGGAAAGAAAAGTGGAGTTACTTTCAAGTGCGTGGCAACATAGGACTAGAATATGTTCTAAACACTGTAGTTTCATTTCATAAGAAATGAAAATAGCTAGATATCAGGAGGAACTTTTGGATTATATTCACTGTCAGCCAGTGGTGAATTTTCAGTCACTAGAGATCTTCAAACAGAGGTTGGATAGTCATTTGTTAGATATGCCATAGTAGAACCTACACTTAGCAGAGAGATAAGACTAAATGACTTCCATGATCTTTCCAAATCTATCATTCCATGCAATCAACATCAGATGGGCATCTCTAATTTGAATGGATAAGACTAGACCAGGGAAGCACAGGAGAAAGCTCTTAAAAAGAGGATCTGAACGATCTCTCTGTTATCCTTCCCCAACTTATTCCTGTGGCTGTCCATCATTTCAGAAGAGAAGTAACTCCTTTGATATGCCGATCACAGAACCTGTGAATTTTTGCATACTAACTCATTTATAGCTTAAAAAAAAGCTATGATACAGTATACTTGTACGAATATAAGTAATTAATATGAAAATTTAAATAGAAATGAAAATTAACACTGCCTAACTATCCTGTGAAGCTAAAGAACTTTTTGGTTTAGATTGCAAATAATGTTGCAAAAAACAACAACCAACCAATCTACTTTGGAATTCTGACATATTCTGATTGATTTAACATATGAAAACTACAACATGCCCTTCAAAGTGACAGGAATAATTCACTGAAGCAAGTCCTGTGACTGAGAAAAAAAATTATCTTATGGAGAAAATTTAGCAAGCCAGGTTAAAGTTGAGATATTGCAGCCAATATTAGGGTGACCAACCGTCCTCTTTTGCCCGGACATGTCCTCTTTTTACGTCCAGTCTGGGGCCACCCGGACGCCCCGGACTGGACGTAAAAAGTGGAGATGTCATGTCTGGGCAAATGGGGAAAAGTGGCTCCGGGTGAGCAGGAGAAGAGCCGCTGCGGAGCTGCGCCACCCCTGCCCCCCCACCGCCACCCCCTGCCACCCCCCGCGATGGAGCGCATGCTGGTCTGGCTGTACATTAGAAAGCAGCAAGCCTTTTCTCAACCTCCGGCCGCTCTCAGACGCATGGGACTTCAACTCCCAGAATTCCTCAGCTCAAATAGGGCTCCTTTCCCCTTGGGCCCAGCGAATCCACTGCATTGTGGGAGTTGAAGTCCGTACGTCTTTTAAAAGCGGCTGAGGAGGGAGAAAAACGCCTCCCCCACCGCCGCCGCCCCCCCGTCCTCTTTTTTGGAAATCAAATATGGTCACCTTAGCCAATATGCTAACAACATGTTTCAGTTTAATTCCTTTAATAGAGCCAGTTGATATAGTGGTTAAGTCATCAGGGCAGAAACTGAAAGACCATAAGTTCTAATTCTGCCTTGGGCACAATGCCATCTGGGTGAGCATGGGCCAGTCATTCTCTTTCAGACCTAAGAAGCAAGGCGAACTGCTGCATTTCAGCAGAAAAACAAAACAAAACAAAAAAAGCAAAAAAAAAAACCTGCAGGGCCTTGTCCAGCCGTCACCAGGAGTCACGACTGAAGGGGAAAAAATACTATTAAGACTATCAGACATTATAGCTGAAATAATAAATCTTAAATAAATCTAAGAAGGAAATGTAGAAATGAAGAGAGCAAGAGGAATCTATTGAGAAAGGAAGAATATAGTAGAAGAGTACACACACAGACATACACACACACACACGACATGGGGAAGAAGTAAAAGGAGCAATGATCACACAGAACAAAACAATGCCTATACCCAATCCAAGACGGAGCTCTGATTTACAAGAAAGAGTGCATGTAATATTCAGCATAACATTTCCAAGATCTTGACCAGCTCCAGACCCAAGTAGGACAATAAGAGAAAAAAATACCAGACTTATTTTTCTTTAAATGTTTTGAGTTGAACATATTACCCAAAAGATCCTTCTTGTGTTTAAGAGCACCTGAAACTGTCTAATTCCTTACAACAGGTAGGAATTATAATAGTACACAGCCACAAACAGTGGGGTAATTCAGATGGTTAAAAGGTAATTTATCTTACTGTGTATGAGCTAGTGTTTGTAAGAGATTTGGGGAGGGCACAGGAAACCAACATGAAAATGTTAGAACATTTTAAAAAACTGTCGAACAACTGTATTCTGTTGCTTTCTCGGTTTTTTTTTTATAATGTTAGTGAATCAAATTCGGCCGCCAATAAAATCAGTTCAAGCTACTGAATACATAACCTCATGTTTATCTAGAATAAATAAAACTAAATAAATTTTTGTTCACACCTGAACAAAAAAGTTATCCAGTGAATCTCTGATCTTAAGGATAGTAAATGATTTTACCTGTACACTTGTAATCTGATGCGACACCTTTGAGGACAGCATCAAACACAGATATTTCCACTCTTTGTTTTCTATGATGACAGCTTAAGATAAAAGATGGTTGAGATACAACCAGGTGCAAAAATGGCTCTAACTGCAAGTCTCCAGTTCCTCTGCGACCAGGCTGCCGGACAATAGTTACTCCCAAGGCTTGTCTAGCAGATGATCTTGTAGAAGCATGAAGACTTTCCAGAGATATAAGACCTGATTTTTTCCCAGAGGGCAATGAACTGTTACCGTTTAGAAGATCATCTGCTGTTACTGATAAAAAACCTGCTTTGTCAGATTTCTTGCAATCAACAACTGTTTCTGGAAGGTTTAATGAACTTTTGATGGTTTTTTCGCCATCTTTTTGATCCTCCTGTGATTTTGATTTAATTAACGTAGTACATGAATAAGTCATGAAGGAGAATCGGTTTGCAGTAATAAAAATGTCAAATGGAATAAAGTTCAGGTTCTTCACTATAGAAGATTGTCGGGAGGGTTGGGCAATGCGATGTTGGCTGGTGCCGCTATGTTGTTCTATTTGGACTATTCTGATTTTAACACTGTCACTGCCAATACCACTGTCCTGTGCTCCACTATAACGTGAAGATGTTTCAGCTATACCCCCATCAGATGTATCCATCTTCTTCTGCTCCTGTTTGAAAACCTGGAAAGGAAAACACTGTATCATAAAGTTGCCACTCCCAAAGATTTCCTATTACATTAAACAATATATATCAGGTGTCTAGTCCAGTGAGAATGATGACTGATAATGACATGTTGTGAGAAAGATGTAGCATGAAGAAAACATTTTTAAGTTCAAATAATTTATATTCAGATAGTATAAAGATAGAATGTCAGATAACTACCATGATACAGTATTGAAAATCAAGTAACTGAAGAAATTAAACTGTTTTAAGCATTTATATTTAAATAAAACTGAAATCTTGCTATTGAATTTTCTTGCAATATTGAAAAAGGGCACAATATCAATTTCATAAGCCAAAGCTAGCATGATTTATTAGAGGGGAACATCAACCTCATAGTTGTTCTCTGTTTCATTATTGCATTAAATACAACACTATAATACTCTTAAAATAAATCTGATCTTATAGATTTTGTGTTTTGTGTTTGTGGAATAGAATCCTTTGCTAGAAACTCAGGGTCCTTATGCAAATGTATCTTTGTGAGATGGAACATTGCAGATAAGTAAACCCTTAAAGTAGCCAGCAGAGTTACAAAAAGCATCTGTCCAATGAAAACAATATCATATTTTTAAGGTCAGATACATTTAAGACTAGAACATAAAACAATTAGCACATTGCTAGCCACTGTGCTACTTTAACATTCGAAAACAGTTTCATGTTCCTTAACATCTAAGAATAACCTAATATTTGCTGAAAACTTTTTTTTTTTAAATTAAATGCTGGATGATGGGTTGCTCTATAGCAGGAGTGTCAGACTCAATTTCATTGAGGGTCACATGACGGTTGTGTCTGATCTTGAGGGGCCAGGGTGGGTATGGCCAGCTTGACGTCACTCATGTCAGGGGCACCTGTGGTGGCCCGTGATGTCTCTGCCAGCGAAAACAGGCTCCCAAGCTCCATTTTCACTGGCAGAAGGTTGCCAGGAGGCCATCCCAGCTGAAAACGGAGCTTGGGAGCCCTTTTTTGCTGGCGGAGGCACCACAGGCCAATCCTTTGCTCTTTCCAGGGTGGCCCTGTGGGCAGGATCTAAGCACCCTATGGGCCAGATCTGGCCCCCAGGCCTTGAATTTGACACCCCTGCTCTCTAGCATTCCCCATTAACATTCAATCTATCTAATTACGTCAAATTTAAATCTAAAAGTAGAAATAGGTAATTATATACTATAAACTAATCAAGCTTCTTCACTGAGTAATTTAAAAAGATTCTAGCTATAAAATAAGCCAGTTTCATACTCAACTATTCAACCTTACATCAATGCATAATCCTGCATCACATTTTTACAAAAATATGCCCACTATTCTGTCTTCATCAATCTGAAGACAGGCATTTGATACAATTTTGACTTGAAGGTTTTACAAGAAATGAGCAGCAATGAAACCTTGCTTGGTTGTCATATAGTTTGAATGCTTATATTATTCTGTGACAATTTTTATTCTAATGAAATAGAACAGTGCAATTTATATTCTCATTCTTTGTTTCAATTAGGCCAGCCTTACAAACAAAAAAGCCTACAATTAATTATTCAAAAAGAACACATTCACACACACAAAAGGTCTGACTTACGAACATAAATGGTATCCAAACAGAACAAACCAAGTGATTTAAATAATGGTCCTTTAGTAGAAAGCAACTTTCATCTTACAAACAGAGCCTTCAAATGTGATTATTAGATGTGATAATCAATCAGGCTTGTATTTCAGCAGTTGAACTTCAGACCTAGGGCAATTTTGCTTTTATTGAAGAGTTCATAATTCTGGGTTTATAAAGCCATATTATCCTTAAAAGTAGTTCAATACAGATTCCCTATACTTCTCAATTATCCCTAAAGTTCCAAGACTTTATAAGGATCTTCTTCTCTAGCATATCATATCATATCATATCATATCATATCATATCATATCATATCATATCATATGAAAATCTGTCATCTGAGATTATGGCCCAATTCATCCTTGCAGACAAATAAATCATTTAAGAAAAAAGTTATAACTAATGGTGCCCCCTGCTACAATATCTCAGCTTAAGGGCTAAAAGCAATGGTTGGGAAGAAAGGAATTTCTCAAGTTAAACAAGGCATTCTAGGTCTTGAACTATAAATCAAAAGATTTAAAGCTTTAAATCATGCATTTGGGAGCTTTTATCAAAAGACTTGCCTCATTCAAATTATTTTTTAAAAAAGATGTATTCCCCCCCTCCCAAACAAAAAAGGCATTCACACTAATACTTTTTAATGACCTACCTTCAAAGTAAGCAAATAAGTAGTTTAATAATATCTCTTATTCGGTTCTTCACTATATAACATCAAAAGTAACCACCAAAACAACAGCCAATGTCCTGTGGCATTGTCTAATATATCAGGTCTGGAAATCTACATTGATAGATTCTTATTAAGGATCTGATTTGACTGAGACAAAGATTAAATAGGATCTACTAGTTGAAATATCTATGAAGCTTTTGCTCCAAACAAATAAAATAATTAAATAAATATTGGTCTCTGTATCAATCAAATTATATTGAATATTGCTTAAATTTCAAAAACTTAGCTGATTTAAAAAAAATAAGACAGAAATCTATCAAGCAATACTAGTAGCTTCCTGGTTCAAGAAGCAATAGCATTTAGAATTATATACCATTTCATAGTGCTTTACAGCACTCTCCAAGTGGTTTACAGCATATTACCCCCAACAATCTATGTCCTCATTTTACTGACATCGGAAGGACGTATGGCTGAGTCAACCTTGAACTAGTCAGGATTGAACTCCTGGCAGTGTGGGCAGAGCAAGTCTGCAATACTGCATTCTAGCCATTGTGCCACCACAGCTCCTTTAAATCGTATTAATAACCATCCAGAAAAATAAAATATGTTATACATTTTAACTCTCTTAAGTGTCAAGTGTGAGCCACAACACTGAAAAACTCAAGAGTACTTTGATCAACCCAATGAAAGATGAAAATCGTAAACTAGTATTATAGAAGCAGAACTACAGTATTATTAGCTAGGCCCGTAATGGCAAACCTATGGACAGGTGCCACAGGTGACACGCAGAGCCATCTTGCTGGGCACACAAGCTGTTGGCCAACTTACCTCCAGCTGAGCATGCACATGTGATTGCACCTGCACACATGTGTGATTGAAGAGACCCAGCTGGTCTTCGGGCTTCCGCTGTGTATGAGTGCAACTGCAGCAGGAAATCCAGCTGGTCTTCGGAGCTCCCCTGTGCATGGCACACGTGATTGCTCATGTATGTGTGATTGCTCATGCCTGCGTGCAATGCATGTGCATTGCATGTCCAAAAGCTGCATGCATGCAAGATGGTGTGGTTGCACATGCAGTGCACATGGAGGAGCCACACGCAAATGTGGATGGCATGCGCAAAGCATACTTTTCGGCACTCAGTATGTAAAAGGTTTGCCACCACTGAGCTAGGCAATGTCTCACAAGATTTTAAAAATAGGATAACATTTGTACATAGCAACTCTCCAGCACTTTTCCAGAGTGTTGAATGTGGAAACTCATTAACTGTAATCCGAACACATCTGGAGGGCATCAACTTTGGAAAGACAGACATAAAAGGCACCAAAATCAAAAACTAAGTCATCATCCCACCAGAATCTTTCTCCATTGTTGCTTTCAAGGAATCAAAGGAAGCAAATGATACTTTCAGAGAAGAATGCATTTACTGAAGCATATCTAGGACAAAGTCTCATTTCAGAAATGATTTTAGTGATTTTTAAAAATTAATAAATTTTAATACACATTTGAAGCAGGCACATACTTGTGATGTTTAATTATGAACACTGTTCATAATAAATGTCAACAAGTCTTTCTAATATATGTTGGATTAATTTTAGTAAGAACGCTTAATTAAAAATTGGTTCTTCTTCTTCTTTCAGCTTTCCCGTTAGGGGTCACCACAGCAAATCAATTGCCTCCACCCAACTCTATCCTCGGTATCCTCCACTCTTGCCCCAGTCACCTTTATGTCTTAATTAAAAATTGGTTACGTTCTGTAAAATATCACTTGATAAAGAGATAACTGTTTTTGGCTCCAATGGATATCTTCTATTTATACATTCTTAAGAAGATACTATTTAAATGGTAAAGCAATTGATTAGCAGCTAATTTAGGAAGTCAGGTTAATTCACAAAAAACAGAATTTATAAACTCAAATATTAAATTCCCAATGAAAACATTACAGATGCAACTGAAAAAACAACTTGGTAGAATTATTAATCTAGACTAAAATTTTTCAAGACAACCAAACTTCAATGGCTCCTAACAGAAAATGTTCAATGGCTAAAACAACACTAAGATTTTCCTCTTGATGGCCTATTTTGTCACATAAAGGTTTTTTTGCAAATAATTTTCGTAGATCATGGAGACTATGGAAAGACATAGAGCCCTTGAGACCTGCCATCAATGTTCCTTGGAGGATGTGCAACCATACACATTACTCGGGATTTGAAGCTATTAGTTTTAAAAAGCCAGCTTGATAATAAATCCAAGAATCAAGTGAATATCCTTTTACGTTAGTGAACAATTCCAAATGTAAAACTTTTAAAAACATCTCTTGCTTTGTTACAAAGAAATGGCCCAATACTTTAAAGATGTCAAAAACACCAATATCAGCTTCCTGATAGCAAATGTAATGGTAACATTTATCATTGAACTGCATTTATATCAGTTCACTCACTCTTTACATAACCCATTTAAAATGAACAATAAAAGTTTTCTTTAATTAG
>JAEANM010011057.1:0-15470 GCA_017656035.1 Myanophis thanlyinensis
CTTTCAGGGCAATCGGCAAAGACCCCTCCCTCAAAGAAGCGTTGATAATCCCCTGGAACCAGCCCTGTGTCACCTCCCGGGCAGCCATAACTAGCCAGGAGGGACAAGGATCTAGAAGGCAGGTGGTGGCATTAAGCCCCCCCAGCAATCTGTCCATTAAACCTTGTATAAATACCAGGTCATCTTCATTTGCAACCATGGCATGGAAATGGAAGATATTATTGGTCCAACTTTTAACAGCAGCACTCTGAATGTAGAAGAAATCAAAAGATGGTTAAAACGTAAGTGATTACGTCTGACATTTCTCTGTAGTATGCTCTGCATTGCCAAACTCATGCACCCAATGTGAACTTCAGTTTCAATGGCTATTATCATTTTTCCTCAGTGTCCCATTTGAGATTTAACATCACTGATAGCAACATTATTGGTGGTAGATTTGTGCTAGCAAATGTATGGGTTGGGATTGCTCTGTGGATCTTTATTAAATAACTGAAATCACTTTTTGCAGAGTTTGCATTTTTCAGGCTGGCAAAGACCAGCTGTTTTTCAAGCCTCTCCTCAGCTAAATGACTACCAGCTTTTTCAGTTCCCTAAAATATATTAAAAAGGAATGGAATGAGCAAGCAAGGTAATAAGGGTGGAGAGAAACTCATCGAAAGTAGAAAAGGGTTCAAGGGGTTCAGAATTCCAACAGTGTATAGGTAATGTATTTTGATAGCAACAACAGCAATTGTGGAAATTTATAAATTGCATCGAATCCTGCTCTGATCTAGTTGTCTCAGAAGCTAAATTAGATCAAACAAAGTTAATCTTTGGATAAGAGACCGGGAAGTGGAAAAGAACATCCTAGAACAGGGGTCTCCAACCTTGGCAACTTTAAGACTTGTGGACTTCAACTCCCAGCCAGCTTTGCCAAGGTTGGAGACCCCTGTCCTAGAAGGCAAGGGCAAAAGAACTTTCATATGCCTGCCAAGACAACTACAGTGGTTTAGTTATCAAGTCAAGGTTTTCTTGAAGGAGACTTTTACCTTTACTCATATCTCTTAATTGCCAGAGATATTAACAAAAAGATACTAGCAAAAAGATCTTGCCATAATAAAACTGGTCAAGGATAGGATAGTGTGGTGTTTGGAGAAAGTTCACCTGTGCTTTTCCTTTACGCCATCTATAACGTGACTGATATCATCATATCTCTGTTGCAAGACATCCAGATAACTTGTTTTACTTGGATTATAGTAAAGTACTGTACACCGATACACAGTGTACTTTAAATACCACACTTTCCTTGCCTAGGAACTTATCTACACCCGGATATAAATACACATATCTTATCCGATTAGGAGAGCACACCAGGACATAAGTAAACTGTGAAATGAACAAAATATATAGTTCATGGGACTTACCATTTATTACCAAGCCTCAGGAAAAAAAGGCTGTCTTCTTTTGGCAGAAAACCAATTGTTAAAAGCATAATAGCATAACCAAGATCATTTGCTCTCTGCAGTCAGATTGGCTTTGGTTCTATCACCTCCTTGGTGGATAGATCTGATAGGTTGTGAAATCAAAAGAATTAACATCTCATCACCTGTTTTCACTTGAAGGTCTGGTTGGAAGGCTAATCTTTTTTTCCTTCTGTCCCATCCTACTCCTTGCCAACAGAGGTTTGTATCTTGCCTAATGAGGTGTGTTGTCAGTGCCAATGAACCACAGTACCCTTTTTATGAACTGTTGACTGAACAGCATCTTTCTGGCCTTCAGGCCACTTTGCAAAGAGCCATATGGTTCTTAAAAACTTTAATTTTAATAAGAAACAAATTATAAACCAGTGCTGTGATGACATTTTCCGCAAATGCCCCATTAATTCAGACTTATTTATTCCTTTGTACTTTCAGTAATCTCGCATCATGTCACTTTTGCTAATATCTAGTCAAACTTATTTCTTCTTGAATGTTTATTGAAATGACTGTGTGCTCGGTTTAGCATTAGTGGATGGATCTCTTTTCCTGCTATGCCTACGAAGGGCCATGTTTTATTTGTGTTGAACTCTCCTCCTATTTTCCCCACAATAACCCAGTGAGGTGAGTGGGCTGAGAAAGTGACTGTCACAAAGTCACTCAACTGGCTTTCATATTAAGGTGGGACTAGAAATCACAGGCTCCTGATTTTTAGCCTGCTGCCTTAAACCACTACACCAAACTAGCTCATTTAACATCATATTTTGATTTATTTCTGTATCTGTTGGTCTATTTCAGCCATCACATGCCATATTGGTTAAGTTGTAATTTAGGAGTGGTCAGATCCAGACATGGAAACTCACTTATTGACTTTGGGACAGCTACTTTTTCTCAACCCAATTTACTTCAGACAGTTGGCCTGTAGAAAAAATAGGAGGGAACACAATGAATAAAACCTTGAATTCCTGAATGAAAGACAAGCTACAAATAAATTATGTTGGATAATTTTAGTTCAAAGCTTTATTATCACCTTAGAAATGTATAAAAACTCAACTCAATACTTCTTTCCTTTCATTCTGTATGTACATATACAGTATAGTTTGCTGACTTTAAAAAAAGACACATCCAATATTCATGGTATGCATAGATGCTACATTTACATTTTCGTTAATTGGATGAAGCCTCTTGGCTACAGAAATACAACTGTTTGTTTTTGTATGCTTGATTTTTAGTTTTGGAGTAAGCACTATTGGTTTTAGAAAAGGGTATGTATCCATTAAAAAATAATAATGTGACCAATTCCCATTCTTTATGTATTTTTTAAATATGCTGTAACAAATGGCCTCAACTCAGTTAGGCCCCAAATCCTGAAGCCAGCGAACTTTTCTTTGTCCAGATGTCTATCACTTTAGTGGCACCTGTGATATCAGCTCTCTGGCTTTGTGCTCAGGTGGCCTCCCTGAGTGGATTGTGACTACCAATGCGATCTTAAACGCAGGATACCACGCACTCTTGCTACTATGGCTGAAGAGTCTCCATTTGTCATTCTCTGGTAACGGCAGCCTCCCGCCAGGCAGAATTGTTGTCGGAATCCATGGAAGAACAATGAGTCAAGAATCGCCATTGACGGTAACAGGCGTTACTGCTTCCTATTTTTTTTGTATCAGGGAAGGGCTTAAACCTCAGCAAAAAACGGCTGCCTCCTCAAAGACCAACAGGACGAATACTGCGCGCTGTTCGCTGAAGAAAAGGCTGCTCAAAAGTACCAGATCAACAAACTAGATCCCCTGATCACTGCAGAACTTCGGTATCTCCCCATTGAGGGGAAGGGGGGGGGAAGCAAGCGAACAAAGAAACTCCTCGCTTTCTTGACAGGGATAATTAAACGAAGGCGTTATTTTAACGCAGCCTCCTGTGGTAAAAGCCAGGAAAATCCTACATTAAACGCCACCAGGACGCTTCGCCCGGGCGTATCCATTCTCCCCTTTGCAGCGATTCTGCCTCCGCAGGGGAAATTCAAGCCGGGCTTCTAACTACGGGCTCCGAGTCCCCCGGAGAAACAAGAAAGCGCGCCGCAACCCACGCCCTATGGAGAACCTTATCCCCTCGTTTCCAAATGGTTGAGCCTGCCCCGATTAATCCGCTTCGACCCGACTTTGGAAACCCGCGTTTTGCAGCCTCATCCCGACGTGCTTACGGTCAACTAGCTTTGTTTTCGTTCCGAAAGCCTTTCATTCCTCTTTCGGCCACCCCGCGTTTGGGTTAAAACAAAAAGAACAAGCTTTTCACGTCTCTCTTTCTTTCTTTCTCTTCCCCCCTAGAGTCTAACACAACTCTAACGTTCTGTCCTTACGCTACTTCCTCAGTTTTATGTGTGTGTGTGTGTGTGTGCTTTAAAAAAAACGACGGCAATGACAACAACGAAGCACGATCGCAACGAAGAGAGCCGTTGGCGACTGCAAACAAAGAGAGCCGAGAGCTGCACACGGGCTGGGTGTCATGTTACTCAAGGCGCTGTTTAAAACATTCGATCCCCGCCACCGCCTTCCCATTCCCCACCTCCAAACACAGCCGTGACGGACAAGCCGCGCTACCCAATGGCGGTGACGGAGGGCGTTTTGGCGCCTTGCCACCCTGCTCTCTTCGCCCAATAGAAAATGGGACTGGGCGGGACGACGCCCTGGGTAGAATGGAGGCTCTACCAATGGCAGGAGTGTTATTGCAAAGAAATAGTATTATGCTAATCGATGTTTTGCTCGAACTCACTCGGTGAGAGCTTTAAAAAGCCAAGCAGCCCCGGGCAGGCTGGTAGAAGAGGAGCGAGGTGCGGCGGGTTGGTGGGAGCGAGTTTGGGGCGCAACGGGTGGTTCTTCGGGCTAAAGGGCGGCGAAATCCTTGTCCTCCACTTCGACTCTGATTTGGATTTGTAAAGAGGCTCGGAGCCGCTCCGCTTCTTTTCTTCGCCACCGCCACCTCCGGGCGAAGGAACCTGCCCGCTCCCTCATCCGCAGCCGCCGCCACCACCATGTCCAACGTGCACCTCTCCAGCGCCTCGGCTTTGGAACGCCTGGCGGCTCGCCGGACATTCCCCTTGCACGCTCGCACCGGGGTGTGCAGGAACCTGTTCGGTCCCGTGGATCACGACGAGCTCAACCGAGAGCTGAAGAGCAAGTTGCGGGAGATCTGCGAGGAGGGCCAGAGGCGCTGGGGCTACGATTTCCAAGCCGAGACGCCGCTGGCCGGTTCGGGCAGGCTGCAGTGGGAAGAGGTGGACGGAGAATCCGTGCCCGCTTTCTACAGGGAAACTCTGCAGGTTGGGAGGTGCCGCTTCCCGGTGCTGATGGTCCGATCGACGCCTCCGCCTGGAGATGAGGAGGCGTCTCTGGAGCCTGATGCCCGAGACCCTCACCAGGAGCTGGGGCTGTCTTCGACCCCCTCCCCGCTCGGCCCGCAGGACAACGCGGCCGCCTTAGAAGGCGCGACGTCGGCAGGCGAGGAGCGCCTCAGCCAAGAGGACAAGGCCGACCAGCGCCACAGCTACTCAGGGATTATAATCAAGCCTGTCCCGTGTGTCGCTGCGGCTCTCAAGAGAGCATCGTCAACCGGCGTAACTCGCATCACAGGTAAGGCGGAACGGCCGTCGGGTTGCATTGCACTTGCGTCGGCGGAGACAGTCCTGCCCGCCCGCATTGAAATATTTCGCCCGCGGCCCCCAACCTCCCCCCCGTTCTGGGAAGCTAGTCTCCCCCGTGGTCCGTCGTCGTCGTCGTCCCCCTCCCACCACCCGCCATTATGCGTGCTCTGGAGAGTGCCTAAACGTCGGCCCGAGGCGCTGGCTCTGTTTAAGATTCCGCACAGGTCCCTGGGGCTGGGCTGGGCTGGGCTGGAAAATGCTTACGCAGCACATCGCGCTCTGCAGGCGAGTGAGTCTCTCGGCTGCCTCCTTTGCGACGTAAACAAACCCTCCTAGCTGCAGCGCTCGGCCTTGGCAGAGAGGGGGAGCCAAAAGGCCGGGCCGGTTGACGGCCATGCAAAGAGCCCAGCAGGGCGGGGTCCCTTGTGTGCGAAGCGATTGTGTTGTTGTTTTTTCCCCCACGACGGGTCCTGATTCTAATGGGTGTGTCTCTTTGAAAAGTTTGGCTGCAGTGCTCCTCCACTCCTCCCCCACCCATCCACCCCCGACTAATTTTTCTTCCCTTTCTTTGGGTCTTTCTTAACCACCTCTAGATTTCTTCGCAAAGCGGAAAAGAGTCGTAGACAGAGCGGCCGGGGATCATAACAGCTCGTTGGCAACTTCGGTCACGGCGGTGCCTAACGAGCAGACACCCCGGAAAAGGCTCCGATGAACGAGGTGAGAGCGCGGGCTGGCGCTTTAAGGTCCCCCCCCTCAAATCCCGGGCCAAGGCCGGCCTCTCGGGGCCCCCTTTTCCCCAAAGGAGAGAGGGCAACGGTTTAAATTTTAAGGGGATTAGTACAAAACTCGGAAGGCGGTGAAAGAGCCGCGAAGTCAACTAGTTTGAGCAAAGAAAAGCCTCGTGATAGTGATAGGACCCATCTGTAAAATTGGATGGAGGACCAGAGGGAGAACCCCTTGCAGAAAATAAAGAGAATGGAAATCTAACCCTGCCTTTAAAAAAATGCGGGTGTAGACTTTTAAAAGGCCCTCCTTCCTGAAGTTTCATGTAAGATCTGAGGTGACATTTGGCGAACAAAAAAAAAAAGGGGGGGGGAGAGATGGCTGTTTCTTTCCTCCTAAGACTCTACAGATAGGGTGACTGTGGATTTTCTAGGCAAAAAGTGGCCCATTTTTGTGTTAAGTCTGGTCCCCTGAGTTGCAGTGCCTGGGACAGTTTTCTGCACATACTTGACTGGTGGTGTGATCTTTTTTTCTTTCAGATTTTGCACTATATAACAACCGAAGTGATTGTTTCCTTGGAAACACAAGAGCTTGAGAGGCCCTTCCTCTCCGTATGTCAAAGGGGCTGGCGAGTGGAGTGAGACCAGACCAGCGTAAGGAAGAAGAGTTGCCTGTTTGTTTTTTCGCTCCTCCTCTTCTAACTCGTGCCCCGAAGGAACTGCTTGAACCTCCATGTAGCAAAAGTGGCTGACTACAAGTCGCCTGACGGAGCAGTGTTAATTTACAACTGTGCAATGTATTATGTTTTTTTTATATATATAAATATATTAAAAATGTATTATGCCTAATGTGAGTACACTGGCCAGAAGTGTAAAAGCTTTAAAGTCACCTATATTAAAATGTTTAATCTCTGCTGAATTCTCAGTGCAAAAAAACAAAACCCCACAAAAAAAACAAAAAGTATAATTTGTAAAAAAAAATGCAAACAACTTAAAAGAGTTATACTAACTTATATTTTCTATTTATGTCAAAGGGTGGATAACTTTGGTTGACACCCAGTAGTGAGCTTTTGTGTTTTCCCCCCATTTGGTTAAGCCAAAGGCTTTGCTTTTGTTATTTACAAAAATGTAAATTTATTTTTTATAGTGGGATTTTGCATTCACAAAATGTAGCTATGAATCAAAATTACATTTAGTTATACTTGAAAGAAATCTGATAATGGTTCCTGAGCTGGTCTGTACCACTGCCATCCCAAACCTATGCTACAATGTTAAAATAAAAAGGAATCGAGTGTCTGTTAACAGTATTTCTTGCTTTTACTTTCACTTTTAAGCAAAGCATTGTACAAATACACATGCACCCTTGTTTTCTTTTTAAAAATCCCCTCTAAATGCAGCTAATAATGTATAGGTAAGTCCTTCAGTTAGTGACCACAGTTGGAACAGATAACTTGGTTGTTGTTGTGAAGCAGTTGCTAAATAAAATTGGGCTTCAGCTTTCCTTTGGTTTTCAGACTTGTTGAAGGTGGTAAATGCAGGGATTGGTTGTAAAGTTAAATTCTGCATCACTGTCATAACTGTTGCTAAAAAGTTGCTAAACAAAGCAGTCACTAAATGAAACCTACCTGTAAGTCATTTGTTCCTTAAATTAGTCTTTCCCTGTGTATATCCTTCGAAGAGTAGTGGTCTTTTCTATCTAGAAATCTAATTACATTTCCCCCTTCACGGGATGGTGTCTGGCAGTAAGGTAGATGATTGGGGAACTAAATAAGTATACGAATGTATAACGAGTAATGAGAAATTCATATTAAATGTATATAGCCCTTGAGCAGAAAATTTTGATACTAATACTTCAATTCCATGGAAATTACTTTCACAACTAGTCATAATACATGAATATTGAGCAACCTAAATGTGTTTATGCAGCTACACTATGTAACATATCCTTCTCAGAGGGGAAGCTATTTTTGATCATACTTTTATGGATCACATCCATACCTTGAACATAAAGTTACCAGTAGTTCTCAACATACAAGTCATTTAATGACTGTTCATAGTTATGACAATGCTGAAAACTTGACTTCTGACCAGTCCTTGCACTTAAATCACTACCAATTGCAGTATCCTATGCAATGGCCATATGATCAAAATTATGACACATGACAATGATTGCAATACTCTGGAAATACTGGAAATCATTTGCAACTTTCCCAGGGGAACTTCCAATAAGCAAGGCCAATGAGGGCAGCTGGATTTGATTAACCACAACCAAATGGTTGTAAATTCACAACTCATTTAATAATTGCATTGCTTAGCAATGTCCCAATCATGGTTGGAAGGAGAAGAGTACCTCTACATATATATTCCGTAGACCCATTCAGTAATGAAGACCTTACAATGAAACAAGATATTCTGCAATACCTGAACAGCCTTTGTAGTATTAGAAAAACCTTTGGTGTTTAATATTAGAAATGATGTTAAATCTTTTTACCACCTCTTACCAAGAGCCATGTAAGTAATATTCACCCACGCTTGCTTTATGCAATTGACAAGTAAAATGCGGTACCGCTTTCAGGTACTGTAAATTTATCAGTTATTAAAAAAGTATACTTCAGTTAAGTTGCTTCATAGTAAGTACATCATAAGCATGACCTGAAAAACAGAAGCATCTTTTAAGATGTACGTACATAAATATCTACAAATAAGTTAAATTCCATTAGTATTGGGCTAGATCTTGTGTATTCAGGTATATCTGTATATGGTTAATCCACAATCTTTGGGTTATGTAAACATGTAAAATAGGGCACAGAGACCACTGCATCATATCTGCCTACCTGTTGTAATATAGAGCATGGAGACCATTGCATCATATCTACCCACCTGTTCACATAAGATAAAGACTAGTATCAAGGGAAGTTTCTCTTGGCATCTATCTAGTAATTGCTATAGATTGAAAGGCCATTAAGAGCCCAGCTGCAGAGAATAGTTAAAAAGTTGGCAATATCTTGGTAGTCTCTTGGTTCCATATGCACTTAATTAATTTCAGTACTGACTTCTAGCTCTGTATTTGCAGTTTGAGGTACAAAGCTGCTTCATGGGGTTAATTTTGTTCAGCTGCCAAAGGCACAGCATGACTGTAGCTATCCCATTTCTTTGAGGAACAGCTGAAAGATAAAATGAAAGCCACGGTCCTATGCTGAAAGAGTCTATTCATTGTTTTATCTCTTCCACATCTTGAAAAGGTAGATGGCTGTGTATGCCTACAAATGCCACCTCTTTCAGTAGGCCCACCTTAAGGAAGAAGGATAAGATACTTTTCTAAACATATTTGTGGTTCATGCCTTTGTGTGGTACTTAATAGAATCTGTCTGCTTGGAAAAACAGTCCCTGCAGCCAAAATAAACTCTACTGTCCTCCTGCAGCCTGTGCCTAGAACCACCAGATCTAGGCTGCAAAAATCTGGACAGCCATCAGATGGTAGTGAAGTTTTAAAGAAGAACTCTTAAATCTTTTGCCATTTAGCATTTACTGGCTATCCAAACTTTTGCAGACTGGATGTTGTAACCCTACAAATGCCTTCAAATGTCCAAGAAATTAGAGAATTGTCCAGACCTAATTCAGGAAATGCAATGGGGGGGAAGTTGCATAGAGGAATGGAATTCATTTAAGTGGCAGTAGATACTGGCTTTTAAACACAAATACAAAGAAACTGGAGACAGTCTGAAATACTTTACTACACAATTACCTTGAGTGGCTTGTGTAATGTGATACAGGAACCACATCTACCTCCTTGCAGTTTTTAAATACAACTAAAATAATGGATTTGTGCATTGTGGTAAGCCATTATTTACTAAACCACAATATAGCTGATTGGACTTTGTAAACACACTAAAACACTAACTATGATTTCTCAATCACAATGACTGGGTTTGAACAACTAACTACCATAATTCAAACTTCATTTTATCTGAGCACAACAGATTAACCTCAAAATGGATGGAAACAAACATATTTCACTGGTGGGAACATTCAGGAGTGGAATTCTGCCACCTTCAGACTAGATTTTTGAGAAGTAGAATTGCAGGGAAAAGGAGAAATTGGGAATTGTATCTCTTCTTTTCAACCATGGAAGTTTCACTGATGAAAAAATCAATTTTCTCCAGAGCAAACTTTCCTTGATGAATTAATGAATTTGTTCACATGACAATCTTGCTTATGATTAATTTAGTCATAGTTTGTTCTGATCCATGGTTGATTCACATGACACACTGAAATTATAAATGAATTTTGGGAATGAACAGTATTGTAATCTTAACCAGTGGTGCAATTGAACTGGCTTCACTACTGGTTCGGTGCGCATGTGCTTTGCTGTTCTACGCAATGCAAGTGAGTAAAAAATTAAAAAATTGAAGGGAATATAGGGAAGAAAAGAACCAGGGTGGATGGGAGGGCCCGAACATCCTCAGGAACAGGTGGTCAGGGCCAAGCTTTGTCGCAGCTACTGGTATGGCAGAACTGGTGCATCCTGGCTGAATTTAATCACTGGTCTTAACCCAAACCAATCTAATTATCATACTTAAAATATATTCACTGGAGTCCTTTAAGCCTGGATCCAGTCCAATATTGATTTAACAAAGATGTTTTCACTTTGAATGTATCAGGAGCTGAGCTGACAGACCATATCGCTATAATGGGATGCTCTCCATTTATAATCCCAAATATGTATTTGCCTGCTCCACGAAAGGGCAGTACCCATATGATTATGTTCTTTGTTCAAGAAGTTTAGAACTTTGGGGTAAAAAGAGAAAAACACCTGTGTTTGGCACAAACTCAATAAACATTGAGTGACAGTCATTTTATGAATGAGATAGTCCCTCTCTTGCTTAACTGGGTAAAGGACAGGGTTAGTGTGTCAATGTGAATTCAGGTTAGTATTGAGAGTTCAAACTCAAATCAAGTATGTTTGAATTAAACCAACCTCTCCCAGTCACCTGCCTTATCCAAGAGAAGTCAACCTAATGTTTTCTTTCAGCTATCAGCGTTCAGATTTATATCACTGATTATCAAAAACTTGGTGTCTGAATTTTTCTTTCAATTCCACAATACAGACAAATTTAAGGGAATAGTTTTAAAATACTTTCTGAAAGAAATACCAATAAAACAACTGTCTTATTGTGAACACTTCCAAATAAAAATCTATAGAACTTTATTTCCATATATGTGCTATTTAAAAAGTTGATGCTTCCAATGAATGGCACTTACTGTTCAAATACAGATGTAAAATTATATGCTGTACTCTTTAAGAATGCAATGCCATCTAAGTAAAGCACATTTTAAGTCTTAGTAATTTCCCATAAACTAAACTTATTTAACATTCTTACTGAAATTGAGAGAAGTTAATCAGATTTAACTGTGACCTAAAAGAAAATGTATGGCCTAGGATTGCTTCTAAAAATCTTTGAAGTCTTGAGTTGCAAGGTTCTGGACCGCCATTCAGTGGCAGCAAAATACATTTCCCGGATTTTTGTAGCCCAACCTAGATTTCTCCGAACTGCTCATACATTATTAAGGATCAGAGTATAGAAGATAGGAACGAGTATTTAGGTTAGAGTATTTAAATCAGCCCGAGGTATTCAAAAGCATCTGCCATCGGAATCGTGCTTTCGACCTTCGAAATAATGGCTTGGAATTTAAATATCCCCGATACAGTGGAAATTTAAAAAGCACTATTGTCACTTTTATTAAGTACTAAGCATTGTTATTTTATTAAGCAATTAATGAAATAGCCTACAGCAAAGTAGCTACATGCGTGTATACTAACATACTATACTATACTCCAGCAGCAGTGTCTCTTGAAAGGCGAACCGATAAACGTTGTTAAGTTCTGCTCTGTATGAGAAAATAAGGCTGCAGGGTTTCAATTATAATAAAATGAAGACCTAAAATCACCAGATCTTTTATTCTCCACTTCAGTTCTACCAAACCTCATTAATATTGGTTCCAGTACATGTGTACAAAGACCTAGATAATGTAGGATTCATGCTTGTTTAAAATTGTCTTTCGAGAAGATCCCAATTACTTCGCGATCACTCCACATTTCCCGAAGCCCCTTTGCATTTTCATCTCGGAGTAAATTTCACCGATTGCAACCAGGAACTGACGGTAAAAACATATATTTTATTGATGTCTGCGTGCCTCTCCTCCCCCCTCCCCCCCATTCCCCATTTATTCATCTTTTAAAGAAAATTGAGTTAATTCAGCGGGAGATTAAGGATCAGCCAGCAAACAGAAAGATCAGCAAATGTGACGATACTAAAAGCCATTGAGAGAAGACTGCTTATTTATGACCCCCCCTTCCCCCCAAACACACGCGGGGCACTACAAAAATCCTCGTCAAATAAAACCACCCCGGTTTTCATTGGGCGGGTCTTTACTGCATTTTACGGTAACTTCCGCGTTCCCCGAGCTCTTACGTCGCTCTAAAATATTCACAAGTGGCACCCTAGTGACCTTTCGGGCCCCGCCCCCTCGCAACCCTGCTTTGGGTTTGAGCTTGGCGCGCTTTCCTCTTTGTCCATTCCCGGCACTTTGGAGTTAAAATGTTTCTGCCTTTTTTTTTTTTTAACCCCTTCTTTGGGGATGACTTTCCCGCTTACTCGGAAGTAAACACAATGGAACCTGTTTCCGATTAAAGGCTCAAAGAGCCGCAGGCAGTGGGGATTTCCCGCCTTTCCTAGGAAGTAGCGCTGGAACGCGTGCGGATTCCAGGACAGGCTTGCTGTAACTACTGCGAGAACTTTAAGTGAACTGGGTGGAGTAGGAGGGAAAATGAAGGGTCGGTTTTGGAAGGGAAAGCGCTCGGGCCCTTTCTGTTTCCAGGGTGGTTCGGGGTTCAAATCCAGGGGAGCAGATCAAACAGACGAACGCGGCGAGGAGAAAGACCCAGATTTTTCCTCGGGATCTGTTGAGTTGTATAGAGCCCCCAAAAGAAGAGATGCGTACGATGCGCTGGTGAAATCTTGTCCGCGGTCTTGCAGGGCTCGGAAGGCGCTTTCAAAAACTCCAGCCGTCCAGGGGGAAGGGCGGAGGAATCGTTCGCTCTTCTCCCAAGTTTCTGTTACACAAAGAAATTTGTCCCAGCCAAGGCCCGCGGGATCTGTCAACGAACGAATTAGGGGAATCTCTGGATTTTGTCAACCACCTGAGGAAAGTGGTTTGAAAATAGAGTTACAGAAGAACCCTAACCCTTTGGCTTCAGTTTGGGGTGCAAAGAAAAAAAATGGCTTATTGCTGGTCTTTTGTTTCTTCTCCTCATCAGTGGTCCTGCATGGTCTCTTGGAAGTGGGGAACGTGTTTGAAAAGGATCCAGTGCGCTAGCAGTCAGGCCCTTTTCTGTCATTCTCGCCTCCACTGCCCATCATCCTAATGATGAGGTTTGCTAAATAGCTCCTCGGAGTCCGAGTAACACCGTTTCTTCCAAACTCTACCATCACTGAACAGGGTGGCTGCCAATGGCGCGGAGAGCAGGCGACTTTGTTCGCTCAAAGGGACGGTGCCGGGGTGGGGGGAGGAGGTAGAGATGGCTTCCCCCCACTCGCACTTTCTTATTAAGTGCCAACAATACATTGAGAGAGGCAGCTGGATCCTCCAGGGTTTAGGGGCTTTTCTCTTGCTTTTATGCAAGCAGGTGTCTTTGGGACTTCCATTGTCTCTGTTCAGCCTCCACCCCGGGGCTAATAATACGAGTTTCTAAAACAAACGATCCACACGCCTGGCCTTCAAATAGCGGCCACTGCCACGCACCCTCCCCTAAGGTGCAAGAAGGCACCGTCAGGCAGTTGTTAAGCGATTTAGGGGTTGAGCTGATTTCAAAGCATCCTGTTTATCTGGAGACAAAAGAGTTCAGCCAGCAACAGTGCAGCCGGCCTTGAATTTTGGATGCTCCTGCCAATGTTTGAAGATCTAGAGATTAGATTTCATTGGGCTCAAAGAAGCTCTCTGGTTTGGTTGTACCTCCCTCTTATTATTGCCTTGTTATGAATTTAGACCCCAATCCAAATTGAGGTGGAATTAGTGTACCTGAATTTGGATAGAGGCTAGTTTTACTTTATTTTCTACTGTCACTCCACTTATTATATTATGCCAAATCTTTTCTTCGGGTTTGCAAACATTTCTTTCTCTGTGGTAGAAGTTGGCATTCTTCTTTCTCAGTAAGTGTAACTTTAGTTTACCTCTTGAGTTCAGTGGTGATTACTAGAAATTATTGTTGTAAAACGATATATTCATTTCAGTCTGTATTATTCAGCCCTTTCCAACAGAGGTATCTGCATAGTATGGTCAAAAGATCGCATCCCTGACACTGTAACCTGTCTTTTTGTGCGTTGCAATATGTAAGAATAGTGGAGCTTTTATTGCATCATCACAATCACCATTTGACTCTTCTGATCATAACTTGTTGGACCTTCCTGCTTGGCTGTCTGCTTAGCTGGCCTGGTTAGAAGATGCTTGGTAGCTAGTTTCAACATGATGCTTCTTTTAGGAAGGCAAAGTTCTTTGAACTCCACTGTTGTTGACTTCTTGGACATATCTTGAAAATAATATAGAGGCTGCAGCTTCTTTCTGGAATGCTTTTTGTGATTTCCCAGACTTATCTACAGATGTAGGATTTCTGAGCAGTTTTCCACTCAAATACCACCCAGGTTTGACCTTGCTTGGTTTTCAAGATTAGCCAAGATTAAGTAGTGAAAGACAGCCTTCCAGTGAATTTTTTTCTCTAAAGAATGGAATGGAATGGCTGAAGAAAAGTACAGTATTTATTGCTTCTAATTTAATGTTTTTATGGCAAGGTTAATACAGCTCAAAGATACAAAAAAAAAGAAGGAAATTAAATACTAAAGATGATAAACAACCCCCCAAAACCCTAAACAGAATTAAAAAATAGAAGAAGAAAAAATAGAATATTTAAATGAAAATGTTATCAATACCAAGCATCTAATACTCACATACACACACATAAACATCTGGTTTACAAAGACAATCTGGATCTGTTCTAGCCATCTATTTGATACTTTCTTTGCTGAGGTAAAAATGAATGAGGCTATCCTAATGAATGTTTATACATTAATTAGGATGTTATCATTTTTCAAAATACTGATGTGTGTGTGTGTGTGTTTGCATATGCACATGCTGAAAGTGGTGTTAGGACTTATTCAGCATTAGGAACAAAAATCTCTGGCTGAAAGATGGATGGAAGATGAGAGCATTGATATGGATGCCATAGGAACTAACCATAATTCCTACTATGGTAATAGATTTTTTTTAAAGAAAACAATGTGTATATCACTGGAGACTAGATACTTTAAATTTTTTTAAAAGAAATGTAAGACAATAAAGACCTGAAAATAGTAGAAACAAATGTAAGGTCACCAAATTATGTCCATATCAGAATAATGTTGCTTGGTATTTCCTAATAATATCCGGTACACTGGCTCTAAAGATCAAAAGGGAATAGAAGACAGTGTTGTTTACATAAGTAAAGTCTTTCTCAAGTTGAGCTTGATTACTAGTGACTACATGGGTAGATCCATGCATTTTTCTTAGTAACACGCCACAAATGCTCGCTCTTTGTTTCTTTCTTTCTTTCTTTATTTCTTTCTTTCT
>JAEANM010011058.1:0-15470 GCA_017656035.1 Myanophis thanlyinensis
CCTGCCATTGCATAACATCAGCCGAAGACCCCGGGACCGAGGACACTGACCACTTGGGGAACGGGAAGTAATTAGGGGGTCGGAGCGCGCCACCAGATATAACCAATGGGGGCGCACTCCCCGAACTTGATATGGCCCCCTATACCCACCATAGTTGCCCCTCCCACCGACTGTGCCAATACGGTGCACTCCCCCCCGGAACATCCCCCCCATTCCTTGACCCGAACCACCAATCTCCCGACCCTCTCTGACGTGCCCAGCCCTCGGCCCGGCCTTAGCCTCAAACAAGGGACCCCCCACCCCCCGACAATAAAACCCCCTCCCTAACCCTCTTGTGTATTTATTCTTTGCTTGAATGCTCATTTCATTTTACACTGAAAGTGCTCAAATGTAAAATATATATTTCATTCTATAATCACTATTAAAGATATTTTAGATCTGCATATGTCAAATTTTACTGTGAAATATCCTAACAATTCTGCAATGATCAAAGCTGCCAGTGAAGATCCAGCATCTTATTTATTATTTAAAGGCAGATATGCTTTCATAGGCATAAAATACTCATGTGTATGAAAGCATTAGGAGAAAAAAAAGCAGACATTCTTATTATTTCCTTAGTCTGCAAAATTATTTCAAGCTGAACCAAGTGTATTACCCAAGAAACCTCTCCTTGACTGTAAAACAACTAAGATAAGCAATGTGCAAATTATTGGGAAAAACACCTCTGTGTTATCATTCCAAATGAGAACTTTTGTGGTTTCAGTACATAGCATTTTTCTTCCAACAAGTCTTTCTTTAAATCCAGCAAAACATCTATATTTAACCCCAGTCTTTGGGGGAGGGGGGGCAAATGATTTCTCCTGCCCGCTCAGTTTTCCATAGCATAACATTTCCAGGAACATTTAAGAATGATGCAATTCTGAAGATTACCAATTCTCTGTGGCAATGCTGTAACAAAAATCTTAAGAAGGAACTTTACCAACATGTTTTGCTTTCTAGGTTCCCTGAAGACTTGATTTTAGATAATTATGTTCAAGGCACTTTCCTAGGACAGTACACTATATTATTTCTATATATTAATACTTTTAATACATTGCTATAGTCATGAACCACAGTGTAGTGGTTAAGCTACATGGAATAGGAAGACTGGTTCTAGTTTTCCCTTAGTTATAGGATCCAGCTATGAGGCCTTGGGCCAGTCAATCCTGCTCAGTCCTAATTAATGTTAGATTCTGCAATGAGCTGGCTGAAGCACAACCTCCTCATGGCATCATACATTTTGCTCTTTCATTTTGCCTCTACATTGACAGTTCAGCTGCGTGAACTAAGTGAGCCTGAAGCAAAATCAGAAGACTCTATTTATCTAGCAGGACAAATTTTAAGACCATCATCATCAACCAAGAATAAAAAGAACTAAGAACAACAATGACTTCTACAGTCCCCTCAAATCCCTGGCCTCAGATATACAGTTTACAATTAAAGTATTAATCCTACATTTTAGAATGTTACAAAATCTCAGATTTACCTTTCGGATGGTTTCCAGTTCCTTCTGCTTATTTTCATTTGCTATTTGGAGCTCTTTCATTTGCCTCTCCAGTTCTGCTTGTTCTGCCTGCAGTTTTTGGCGTAATTCTTTCCGTTTCTGGCGTGCCTCTTTATGAGGGGAAGGGCTTTTTAATTTCAGCAGGTTTACTGTTGTCTGAATGGCTAAAGAATGAGAGTATCCACAATATTTCTAGTTAAAGCCCATAAATACCTTTATTATGTTCTCAGTTTTACAATGCTGTTTGGTTTCTAACATTAGGCCTTCATCAGTAATTTTAAAAATAAAACCACATTTGTTTGTCAAAACCCCCATAATGTATCAATATCAATAATGTAACAGTGATATATAATTATAGTATGTGAAATATCAGAATGGAAACAGTTAATATCAAATACAATTTGTACTTTGTAATAATGCTAGTTCTCCAGACAATGAAATACAGTCAGATGTACAATCAGACATATAATACAGAACCAAAACATTTGGCCAGAAGAAAGAAACAGAAATAGTAGTTAGATAATTATTTAACTCAGAATAACAGAGTTGGAAGGGACCTTGGAGGTCTTCTAGTCCAACCCCCTGCTCAGGCTGGAGCCCCCATACCATTTCAGACAAATGGTTGTCCAATCTCTTCATTGGCCTGAAGCTTAGTACAACATCTATTGTCTTATTAGTAGTCAGATTTACATGTGATGTCACAACAGACTCACAATCAGGAGGGTCCATTAAGTAGTGAATAGAAAAACAGAATTTACAAGCTTCCCAGCTGGCTTCTATCAAGCAAAACAGTATGTTTACCTTGAATCCACTCCTGTTTCTTCTTCTTATCAGAGGCACTAATCTCAAAACATTTCTCCAAATTATTTATAAGAAAGAGACATTTTTTGCCATCTTTGTCGGGCAAGGCCTAATAAGAGAAAATTAGACTTAATGAAGCATAGCAAATATGACATTGAACTGACATTCACAATATTGTTTGTTAGTTCTGAACACCTGAACATATGAAATAGCCCAACAATAATATCCCCATGCACCAAAGTTAAACATGAATAAATGTTATATCACTTTTTTTTTTCTTAAAACAAGCCAGCAAGGCATATTTGGGGCAATTCAAATTTTCTCCCAGTTTCGTAGAACAAAATGTGCCATAGATAATTGTATTCACAGAAAATATTCGAATGGTCTGCATTTTTAGAACACCCATATTATAAAGATGAAAATGGTGTTGATCAATGTTGTTCACAAGGAAAGTACTGAATCATATTTGCAAGACATATCCCATTTCTAATGTAGTCTTTGCAGGAACAGGCATAAATTAAAATAAAATTAGCAAATATTTTAGGCATGTCAGAGAAAAAAAAACCCAGCTCTATAGTCTATATAGAATACTACTCTTTTTCACTGGTTAAAATTCCATAAATTGAGAAAGAATCCTGAACTGGCATTTCAAAATATAAAGATTCTTTCCTCTTTTCATGAATACGATTGTTAGAACTTCATTGTATTCTCCATGAAAATAAAAATTCCAGAATTTATCCAACAGGTTGAATCAAATATATGTAAGTTATATTATTTTCATATTCATCATCTAGAAAAGTATTATTTTTCTATCATTTATTTTTACCTCTACAGTACAATTTCCATCCAGTGCAATGTCTCCTCTTTTATCTTTTAAATCTTCACTAACATAGTACGATATAACACTTGGTTTTAAAACAAACCAACGTTCTGTCCAGTTTTTCCTTTTGTGACCTTTCTTCCACATGTAACCCTATAAAAACAATGAAGTAATTACTTTATTACATTGTTTTAACTTGGAATGTTTAAATTCTTCAAGAAATATTAATCAGATTTTTCAGTCCAATCACTGTAGGCATTTACAGTAATTTTTAATAAGCATAGTTTATGAAAAACCATCAGAATAATTCAACTTTTTAAATTCAAATTCAAATTTTATTGGTCACATGCACAGTCATACATGATACGATATGCAGTGAAATGCTTACGCAACTATAAAATGTAAATCCTTAAGAGGGGAAAAAAATCACCCTGATACTTATTGGATGGACAGGAAGTCCTCTCTGCCAGTAAGTATAGCTGGCCCTCAGCCTCTCTTTCTTCCCATGAATTTTTTTTCTTAGCTTAAAAATTCTACTGCCAGAACCCAAAAAGCAATAGGTTCTACAATACATTATTCTGGTTTCCCAAGCAGGTGTGAATTCACTGGCTCTAACACTCTTTTGACCAATTGATTGGGCCCTTCTATTGTATCTTTTAAAACCCACCTTCCAACTTTTCCCCATTTGAAAAAACATGCCAGTTCCCAAGTCTAAACAGGAAAAGGATTCACTACTTCATTCTTCCATCAAATTCCACTTAGGGATTAGAAAATAAGGAAAGATAATTATAAATTTCCATCTGAAAACTACAAAGTAGCAAAAATTAAATTAACAAACCCTATATAAAGTAGTAACATTAGTACAGGACTTGTACAATGGTTATGTTTTGAAAAAATGGGAATTACTGTTGGAAGAAATGTCCATGTGGATTCAGTTCCAAGTGGGGAAAAAGACACTGGAAACATGGAGGCTGCTTGGAAGGATGGTTTATTGGTGGAGCTGAAGCAAAAAGGGCAGATGCTGAGAGCCCTTGGGTTTTATGCCCTCTGTTGGAGTTTGAACTTGAGCTTGTGTTCTGATTGGTTGTCAGACTCCCATGGTGCCATGCAGGGATAACTTTATAGGTTGTCTTTTGAGTCCCAAGCTTGATTGAATCTTGCTGAGTGATGTAATCTTCCAAGGGGCCATGTGGAGAGTTGGGCAATCCCATCCTGGGGCTAAGAATCTTTTATGTTGCAAATAAAGCTAGCTCAGTCTATTGTCTTCCAAATAACCAAAGTATCTGCTGGGGGGTGGACAGAGAACTGCAGCTGAGTTTCTGTCTTAAGATTTCTATTTCTCTTTTAGGGGAAATATTCTGCCTTTTAATATATCCTAGAATATTTCATTTTTTCTAGGAGTGGGGTGGGTGCTAACTTCTAACATTACCAAGCCTCAAATCAGGATTGGAAGCAGATGTATAGGGGAAAAAGCATATAACTGCAAGGCTCCTGGCTACAACTTCAAAGAATTCAGAAAGACCATAGAAACTTGCTGTATATCATGGAAACAAAGCTTTTGCATAAACTTGCCTCCTTATGCCCCACCCAGACAGTGGCAAACATAGGCAAAACCATAATACAAATGTTTGATTTATATGGGCTGAATATAAAATTCTGCATAATGAATTACAAAAACTCTTAAGCAATTCCTTAATTGCACCACTCTTACCTGATTCTAAGGCACAGAAGGTCAAGTCCAGTAGAGAGATATGCAATATGCATCTTTCCAGTCTCTACTGGAATATTTTGCGTGTGTGTGTGTGTGTGTGTGTATGTATGTATGTATGTATGTTTTTGAACTGATTACATCAGGGGTCCGCAACCCCCGGTCCATGGACTGGCACCTGTCCGCAGCATGCCAGAAACTGGGCTGTGCAAACAAGCAAAGCCCTATCCGCAGGCAGACATCATGTTAAACCATATCCCCTCCCGTCTACGGGAAAAACTCTTTCTATGGAACTGGTCCCTGGTACCCAAAAGGTTTGGGGGCCACTGGATTACATGATGTAAACAAATTTGGTCTTTGAAAGGCACAAATTATCATAATTCAGTATCAAATAAATTTTAAATTTAAATTAGGAGTACATACCTGTTAGAAATTATCCAGTTTGTAAACTATTTAAATAGTGTGAGACAGAAAGACATTCACATTTAAAGATAGATCATTCTATTATTCAACATGAAATTAAATACGCTGAAAATGCTATGAATCATCCCTTGAATCTTTGGCTGCCTACTAATTTTATTAACATAAATACCCACCAGATTATTTTTCTTTCTTAAACTGTTGCAATATGAAAGAGAACTCACATTAGAATCACAGATTTGGAAATAGCTACTTAAGCATCAAATCCAGTAGCCTAATTATAAAGGAAATCGAAATTCAAGCATACTAGAAAAATGGCAATGCAGCGTCCATCTGAACTGATTTGATAAAAGGAGGCCCACCAGCTTCCTGGATAATCAGTTCCATTGTCAAACACTTCTTATTGTTAAGAGGCTTTTTCCTTCCCTAATATTCAAGCAGAATCTACCTTCCAGTAACTTAAATTCATTTTTTCATGTCCTATATTCTGGAACAGAGGTCTTCTATGTGACATTCTTTCATATATCCAAAGAAAGATGGCTAAACTATCCCAGACCTTTCAAGCACTATTTATAAGTTATAGTTTTTAGTCCCCTGATCATCTTCATTGCCCTTCTCTAAATATGTGCCAGGTTTTTTTCAAATCCTCCTTAAAGTGTGGTGATCAGAACTGGACATTGTACTCAAGATGAGGTATAAATAGAATAGGGTGGAAAGATTACTTCCTGAGTTTCGAAATTATGCTTCTACTCTGATGCAGCCTGATATTGTATTTTCTTGTTCTACACTATTTGCTTTTCAGAAAGTTATTTATTTTGGGCAATCCACAAGTTTCAGTTAGAGGTTTATGAAGCTTAACTGTATCAGTTTCCTCAGTAATTATTGCCCCTTTCTCTTTTATCTGTCTTTAGAAATTGTGTATTTGTTGTGTTTCGGTTGGTGAACTGTAGTGCAATTCACCAAACGAAACACAACAAATACACAATTTTGTATTTTTAAAGATAAAAACTCTCCAATGCTTTACTGTAAGAAGGATATACTATCCTTAAAATAAAGCACAATCAGAATGCTGCTGTAAAGCAGTGAAAACCAGATTTAAGATAAATGTCTTAGATCAATTGCAACAGTCTGACAACTTCCACAAAAACTTTCTTGAAAGGCAAATGAGACATTTAAAAAAATGCTTTAGCATAAAATATCAGAACTTCAGGCAGTAATGTAATTTGGTTGCATGCAGCACTGTGATCTATTTTATCAGTGATCAGAAGCTGTGCTCAAAAGACATTCAATCACAATGCCTTACAAAGAAAATTATACTTTGGGGAATATTAGTGAATCACCTGACACAACTGGGTCAGATGTGCAAGCAATCCTTAGGGGTCTTGGTTGCATTAAAACTAAACCACAATTGACATGTGATTTATGCAAACCTTTCTCACCCTTCTCCCTTCCTACCCATGCACCTGGACTTCTGAGATTTACGCTTCCTCTTTATGCCCTCATATGCTCCATATTTCATGTCATATTCAAATTTGAGACACCGCAGACAACTGCAAAATAAGTGTATCCATTTTTGTAGAATTTAAGTCCTATAAAACTCTTTTCTCTTTGCTTTTAAGACGCTTATCACCACATTACTACTTAGATTGTGGCAAACAGGGTATTAATAACCAACCATTTGCCCATGGCACACTTTGACCAAGGTGATGGTGGATGGCTGAGCCCAGGTTCTCTCAAATGGGCTACCACCTACTACCAGGCAAGGGGTAAGCACTGTACAGGCACAGAAAAATGCTTTGTTTCCTTGCCCTTCTGTGGCCATTAGCCAACTAAAGGAACACACAAAGACTGCAGAGAGCAGGAATTCAGTCAGCTTCTTCTCTGTCCCCTGCAGGGTGCTTATTTAGATTTGATTTCTAATTTCCAATTGACCTTACATGGGCTGGACAGGGAGAGCCAAAGGACCAGATGTGGCCCAGATGCCATAAAATGCCCAGGCCTGATCTAGGATATCATTTCAGTCTTGGGAGTAAGGTTGCTCAAATCCTCACTAAGTGGTTTGCATGACATTAGAGGACTTAGTTGCCTGGGTTAAGTTATCTTAACCCTTAAACAAGCCTGAAGATGTTTGGAGGTACAAACCTATTTATATTAGTTATATCTAATATTATCAATTATAATTTCTACCATTATAGAAAATTATAATCTATAGGTTTAAAAAATTGTCATGGCATGTTTACCTCCCATGAGCCATATATGGCAGTGGGCCAAAAATCCCATGTTAAATTGTTAATGTTTTAATCAGAAATAGTGCTATTGAATTACTGGTATATGATGCATTTTGTACCCCGAGATAAAATACAAACTGATGTAGATGTAGAATTTTCAGAATTTTAACTTTCATTTCACAAACTCTTCTAGCAGTGAATATTTATCTGATAGAGATGCTGACTTTACATTTCATAAAGAACACAGCAACAGTTTTTCAGTTCAGAGTTCTTAACTTCTTATGATGAAATGTATAGCTGATTAAAATAATGAGAATTTATATCCTCATCTAATTTACATAGCTGCCTATCTCACAAGGAAGTAATTTCATCTGACACAAAAAATATTTGCAAACTACATTCATTTCAATTATTTTTATACTGAGAATTTTAGCGTTCCTTCATATAAACTGTACTCATCAAACAGCTTTTCTAAATGAAAAAAATGTCTTGTTTCTATATAGTTTTATGAGGCATAAATAATGCTGCCTAATTAATTTAAGTTCATCTGTGTGTAGGTTGAGCTTACCTGTTTTAATACATCCAATATAAGTTCACTGAAGACTTCATTAATGCCCATTGACACTGTTGGTGCATCCATCCCTTTGCTAAACTGACCACTTCCAATGAGTTCAATCAGTTCCCAAGCAGAAAGACCTTCCCAATTGGCATTCAAACTGATCTTGTAATGTTCAAAGTGTTCTTGATGCCAACCTAATCCCATTGCTTCTGTTAGCTTCTTAAGCAAATATTCAATCTGTACAGAAAAAGAGACACAACTGCTGAATGAATGTAACAAATACGTGTAGGAAAAACTATTGCTCTAAAATCTCTCACTGTACAAATACACTTTTTTTGTGTGTTTCTTCAAGTCAGTGTTGATTCCTGGTAATTGCCCGAACATGCCCCTCCCTGCATTTTTCTCGGCAACATTTTTGAAAATGGTTTGCCGTTGCCTTTTCCGAGGGCTGATAGAAACTAACTATCCCAAAGTCACCCATCTGGTGTCATGCCTCAGACTAGAACTCACAGTCTCCTAGTCTAATCCAATGTAGTGTCTTAAACATTAAATGCAACTGACTCTCTTGTTCCACTCATATACCCAAAATATTGGCCAGAATAAGAAAAAGTGAAAACTACATGAGAAAAGATATGCTAACCTAACTTTGGAAGTTATCTCTACATTAAAAAAAATTTTTAAGGCAGTTTTAAAGCTAATAAATTATTACATTCCTGAATAGATCAATGTGTTCAGAAACTAAATCTGTCTTCAGCTATATTTCCCCAATGGCGATCCAGTGCTTATAAGAGATCTATTAGTGGGATGTGAAAGGTCTTTGGCTTGGAAATAATATAGTCATCGTGGTTAGTACTGATTCTTTGTTCTCTTTTTAAAATTCATCTGAGTTACTGCTGTCATCAGCCTGATTTCTAAGAGAAAAATAGCCCTATTTCACTGATGTGTATAGTTGCATAGACCAACATACACAGAATTGTTGGATCATTTTTTTCCTACTGGTATTAAAAACCAATCGAAAGAAATTATTATTTTATGTAAAAAAAATATTGTAAAAAATCAACAGTTCTACTTAGCTCAAAGAAAAACATTAGGATGCTTGAAATTAATGCTTTCATACCTCTTCTGGCACAATGATTAGTGGATATTTGTCTTCAGATAGAAAATTGAAGATGACCCACACTTTAAAAGCATCATCATCAGTAAGAAGCAAGGTACTTTTTGTGAGATTTTTTCTGGCACACAGAGTCCAGCACATTTTATAGAATTCAACTCTGTCAAAGTTGTCTTGAACCTACATAAAAATAAAATTTTTTAAAAATATGGTACAAGACTCAACAATAAACTCAGGATGACAACAGCAACAGTGGGAAGATGTTGTGAATTCCACTCCTAAACCAACAGCAAAGGAGCATTTTCTCAGACAACTGAAGCTAAACAAAACAACTGTTGTGTGGAATTTCTCAAAAACAACCTCTCCAGCTGTTAAACATTGCACTTCATCTGCTTCCTTGATTACACTGAAAAAAACTTTTTTTTTCTTTTACGGCCCTGTAATCCCTTAATTCAGGATAGAGTCAGGGCGACTGAATAAAGCTAAGCATTTACTGACCAGATGCCCTTCCTAATGCCTATGTGGAGATTTTGTGCCCTGAGAGAGAAACATCTGCTACCTAAGAATTCATCGTCTGAGTGGAAGGTGAGCATCTCACCACTGGATGACCATACCACTCTTGATTACACTGAAAATACTAGCATAAATAAATAAATAATAGATAAATAAATAAATCCTTTGTTCAATCTTTATATGCTACTCATTTTTATAGAAATCCTTTTTTTTTTGCTTCTTTTTTGCCTTCAAGGCCACATTATACTCAAGTATAAATATTCTTTAAGTAGCAATTGTTTAAAAACCATGAATTTTCTTGATACTTGCTGCTATATCGTAACTTGTTCTTAATTACAAGTTTCAGATTCAAAATCTAGACTGTAATAAAAAAAAAGAACTGTACTGCCCTTTTGCTTCTTTTTCCTAAACTGCCAGCCTGGGCAATTTCTCCATTTTACTCTGAGTTCAACAGTACACACTTTGTTGAAGGCTGAGAGTTTCCCACTGAGCTAGATAATTAATTCATTTGCCATCAAGAGCACAAGAGAAAGTATTTTGTAAATCTAATTGGTATGGTCAAGGTGTTTTTGCAGGAGAAATGTGAAACAGGAAAACAAATTTCATGTTAAACCAAGAGATTATTGTTTTTCTTATAAAGATTGTCACAGGAAAATTACCTTGAATAAATCTGTGTGTAGATAGCACAGAACCAGTACTCTTAATACAGCTAAATAAACTTTCTAGATTTCAGTCAAAACAAGCAGTAAGGAAAATGTATATGATAAGTGGTAAAATATATTATTTCCATAAAATATCAGTCTAAGAAACTGTATTACATTAGCACAATACAATGATACTTGGAATGTATTCTTAAAACATTGGTATGCAAGAAATCACTTTAGCCAAAAATGTTTTTCCATCAGTAACCAATACATCCAGGTTGATCCATATATAGTAGGAAGCTACATAGCACATACTAACGAGCATGGTAAAAGGCCAACCATATTCTACTCTATCACATTAATATAAAAACATTAATATGGGAGGAAATGGGGCTGCCACTTCCCTCCCCCGTGTTCCCAACCTGGCTCAGACCACCAGGCATGGCGTTTGCACTGAAAAACAACTTTACCCTGAAACCAATGAAAACCTTTTCCCTTACGCAAGCAAACTGCATGGAATCTAGTCTTGTTTGGGACCAAAGTTCATTTTTGTTCCGTGCTAAATTTTCAATCTAAATTAATCTACCATTATCTTTGCTTAAGAAAAAAGGAGCTGGCACATTTGCCTATTATATTTAAAGACTGTGTGTTGTTTAATACTATGTACAGAACACATATGCCTGTTGGTAATTCAAAACTGTTTCTTTGAATCTCTGATTGAAAATTATCTTCTATTAAGGAAAATAGCCTATATTTAGGAAAGAAAGAATCCTGCAGAGGGGCTGTAATAGTGACACACAGATAATCTTACTTATTCACTTTGTGTGTCTGTGTGCCTTCAAGTCATTGGTGATTGCTGGCAACTACTTAAGACAGATCCATGCAATGTTTTTGGCACTGCTTTTCCTAGGGCTGAGACAAAGTGACTGGCCCTGAGCCATCCAGCTGACTTTGACTTAAACAGGGCTAGAATTCACAACACTCACACACCCCAGGTGTCTAGCCTTGTGATTTATACCACTACATCAAATTGCTTCTCAACTGGCTCCCCAGAAATCATTAATTTCAAACTTTCAGTTTTGAGAAGCAACAATTTCTTAGGGTTTTTCATATTTCTCACCTCCTCCAATGTCAAAGAAGCAGACAGAGCTGCCTATTCAGGAACCCTTCTTTGAAGGGTTCCAAGCACCAAGATAATTCCTCTCCAGGAATTTCTTTTAATGGAGAAATTGGTCCTATACAGAGACATCATCCAGTCTTTTGGAAAGAAGTAACCCAGTCCTCAGTCTAATTCTTATGTTTCCCCTCTCTACTTTGGATCAATCTCTCAACAATATGAATGCAGATTCTTAAAATCAACTAATTTTGTAAAATCCACTCACTTTGCACAATCAGATAGTCAGAGAAGTGAGAAATGATGCTACAGCTTCCTCATACCTGAAATCAGATTCCTGTGGTATGTATTACTGGCATCCAAGTTGGCTGTATTCACCCAACCACTTAGTTTCAGTAAAATGATGAAATAACATTGAAAAAATAAAGCTCAGGGGATTTCATTTGTAATTAAAAGTACAAAACAAGGAAGTTCACCTTTTGGAGTTTCCACACTTTGAACACATTACCTTCACTCAGAAAAAAAAATGTTTAAATTTATCAAATATTAAGTGATTTAATTTAATAAGTTAAATTTTACATCTTATTCTATTTCCAGATTTTGCTACTTGCATTTTTAAAAGGGCAAAAGCAGGTTCTTCAAAGTGTTATATATCCTCTAATTTTTAAAAAGTATCACATTAATAATGATGGCAAACTATAATACCATAGCAATCAAGATAGTTCTAACATTTGCTCCATTGTTGTCACCAAATGTATTGACGGCACTCAAACTTTTTGCTTTACCTATGACAGAATAACTATATGCCCAAATGCTCTTTTAAATATATGACTAAAGCAATACAAAAGTATTCTTGATTTAGACCAGTCACTTAGCAACTGCTCAAAGTAATGACAGTTACTTATGACCCAGTTCCAAAGTTCCAATGGTCACACCAATCAGCAGTTCCGTTACTTCATTGTAGCTGCTCAGCAACCAGACCAGATTTGCGGTGTCTTGGGAATACATGACTGTGTTTTAGGTTTTGCTGAAAACCAACATTTACTTCCAGTTTTCGACAAAACCAGACCATAGCAGACAACTGGATTGCTTAACAACCACCGCAAGAAAGATAAAACCAGTCATATGAGTGACCCACTTTACAATAGTCATAACTGTAATGGACAGGCTCAATATATTACAGCCATAAGTTGAGAACCATCTATATAAATTTTGCAAAGACACAAACAAAAATATCACATCTACCAAGCAGTCTTTATACAACAGCATGAGATCCAAGGAAAATCATGCTTTCCATGCAATCAGGTAAGACAATGTTTTTACTGGTCTAGGCAAAAAAAATGTAAAGATATTGCTTGGGTTCAAGAAGTAACTTACCTCATCAACAATCTAAACTGCTTCAAAATAAGTATGACATTCTGTGGCATGCACAGTTGATTAATGACCTAAACCTCATACAAGTATTTGGGTTTACTAAAGCCAATTCATCTAGACTATATAATCATTGAAAATCATCCAATGACTTATCACCATAAATCTGGTTCCCTTAAATCTGTTGTTTAGCTTTGTTAGAAAAAATGATCTGTAAATTTAGTTTAGATTATTATAGAATTAAGAAAGCTTTCAAACCAAAACAGAGAAAATTCAACTAGCCCCAACTGCATTCTCAAGGGAACTTGAAAGGGCATTTTCATATATATAGATAAACATTTTCTTTTGAGAGAGCGCATCAGAATTTCATTTTTAATGTATACCAGTGCATACACAGAAAAGTGACAATAAAAATTATCTTATTTTATCCTAGCTGTAGAATGGACCCTTTTGATATACATCCATTTTGATCTGTATCCTTTGTTTCTATAACACACACACACACACACACATTATCTATAATAAAAGGCCAGCAAGTGCTCCGTGTTTTGTGTTATGCAATTTTCCAATTCAATCAAATCTTTAAAATTCTGCTTTATTTCTGTAATTCCTTTAGAACAATATGATTTATTTGAGGTTACTGGAACCAGTTAGATAATTCTGACAATTTTCAGACAGAGAAACTCATATAATTTTGTCTTACTGATAATTAAATCTTACAATCTTTATAATTTCTTATTCCTTCACCATTCTCTTTCCATTTTTATCTACATGAAAACACATGATTAATAACAAAGCAATAGGTGATAAACCTGAGCTAAGTCTTTTACTACGCACTTTTAACTTACTTCTTATTGAATTATTATGAATTGTTATACACTGTATCAAGCTAAAGTGTTTATATAAAATCAGTTGGAAATCCTGCTCTTTCATCTAGTTTACTGGCTAACTTAGATAGCTGGCTTGGTAATACAGTTTGAAGTTTGGCATTGTCAAGCTGTCTTTTTTTAAAATATGTAAGATCTTAAATTTAATTTCCTTTTGGCAAACCATATAAAGATAGTTATTTGTCTCTTTTACTCATTAATATTCTATCTTTAATAATTATCGAACTAAGTTGAAAGAGCAAGTTACATCTTGGCAGAATGATTATCTCTTTGAAGCAAATCTAGGCTGATCAGGATATAATAACTCAGGGTTTATTCTCTACAGCAGGGATGTCCACCAGTGGTGAAATTCAATTTTTTTTCTATCGGTTCTGTGGGCATAGCCACAGAATTAAACATCACCAAGCACAGAAGTAAACTTCAACAAAGTTACAATGTAATAAGGGGAGAGGCAGTTTCTGTGAGCAAGGCAATAAAGATTAGGCTAGAAACAATTGCTTTATTTACAGGATTACCCCTGTAAAGTTAATCTTTACAGTAAAGTTAATCTTTACAGGGTTAACCCTGGAAAGTGGGAAAAAAACAAAAGTAAATTTCTTCTAATGATCGATTCTATAGAACCGGTGCGAACCTCTGGTGTCCACGTTTTTTTGGCTTGTGAGCTACTTATAAAACGAAATATAAAACTTAGGCCAGCAAGGCTTTCCTGAAGGCCTTTGTAGCCAATAACAGAGCTCCAGATCAATCTAGAGCTGTGTAATCAGCTACACAGGTCTTCAAGAAAGGCTTGCTGGCTGCAGAAGAAATGGGCTGAGGTGTGTGAGGCCTGGCTCCAACTATCCGATGGTAAGTAGTAGGGCAGGTCCACCCCCACCCCTATCCCTTACCTCTGGGAAGCAAAAATAAGCAGTTGCCATTCAATCTACCTTTGCAATCGACCAATAGATCGCGATCAATGTATTGGGCAGGCCTGCTCTAGAGTATTACTGTAAAAAATACTCTATATTCAATAAAGAATCACTTTAGACTGCAAAGACCCAATTCTCAATCAAATGATCAGATGGAAGAGGGAAACAGTTGGTAAATTCTGAGTCAACTTTTTTCCCTATAAGGAAGTAATGGGGGATTTTAAAAAAAAATTAATTTCGAACTTTTTCTCTACAGTTTCTGGTTGGATCCTTTCCATTTCCAAATTTGATCTTTCTTCTCTTGATATCTCTGTCCTGTTATGTTCATTCTTTGGAGAGTTATCCTGGTGACTAACAAGAGTTTCAAAGCAAAAACCTTTACATATTTCCAATATTTTTTGGGGTTGGAAAGAACAAAAGCTTAAATCAAATTTAACATTACATTAGGAATAGAAGCATACATACCTTTTCCAAGATGAATCTATTTAAATAAGGCATATATCCCTGATTAGAAACAGGTCCTTCATCATCATCCCTAAAATGTTCCTCTAAGGCCACTGGATCATGAGGAACATTCAACAATGTGCAGAGGTTGTGAGAAAGGACCTAAAAACAGCAAAAAAATCAATTAAGATGATTTCATTATTATTTTCCATACCTGCTTGTGTAGATTTCCAGATTACATTACAGATATAGCTTGCTATTGTTTTTTTCTGGGATGTTATATGCCTGATGCTATTAAATACTGAGGAGGAGGGAAAATATTGAAATACAGTGGTACCTCTACTTACAAAGAGCTCTACTTACAAAATTTTCGACTTACAAATTTTTTTTCGAGAAAAA
>JAEANM010011059.1:0-15470 GCA_017656035.1 Myanophis thanlyinensis
TGGCCAATCAATTAAAACCCAATTTAAAAACAGTTAAAAATTAAAAAATTAATTAAAATTTAAAACTAGTTTAAAAATAAATTTAAAATTTAAACCCCCATTAAGTACTAGGCCTTAATTATTAAATCTCAGAAATCTGGATGATCATGAGTGTAACTATCAATCCCTGTCTCCCTCTACAACTTTTCAAATCCTTGCTTAAATCATCAATCATCATTTTAAAATAAAGCCATTTTTCCATGAGCATCATATTAAGTCTGTTGAAATGTCAACAGGATAATTAATATGTTGTGGAGCCAATTTGGTGGTGGGAATATGATGCAGCTCATTGTACTTCAGTTTCCAAGTTGTCTGTCAATAAATAAAAAAATAAGACATGCGAGGAAAAAAGAATAAAATGCCTATTTATGGATGTTTTTACTAATGATATATAAGTAGTACTGATTGCATTATTCATATATTCTTCAGCATGACAGCACTGACTCATGCTCATGCTGTTACCCAGTTTGATTTATAAATGCTACTCTCTAAGGAGCTCCTGTGCTTTCCCTGTATCCTGTGTTTCTGTCCTTGGGCCAGTTACTCTCTCTCAGCCCAACCCAGCTTTCACTGGGTGGTGGTTGTGAAGAAAATAAGAGGATATAGTAGGTATGTGCACCACCTTGAGTTTCATGTATAAGAAAGGCAGAATTAACAAGAGCATAACAACTTCATAAGATTATAATTTTTTCCTTTGTTAATGCTTAATGTATTTACTTAGTCCTTATTTAAATGGGCAGTTGTGCAATATTTGAAAAGCTAATTTGCCTTTTCTCAAAAGTGGATATAAAAGAAACAAAATTATTTTTTAATGATAGAAATTATATTCCTAACACACCAGATGGAAATCTGGAGCTCATCTCTTAAATATTTCAGTTTAACAAACAAATGAACTTCAGGCATATGGAAATCACTCACAGAGATAATAACAATATTTATCAACAAGTAACCCAGCAAAGAAATAAGGTATTCATGAAAACATTTTCCATAATTATGCCTCTATATAGCAGAGTAAATTAAATACAAAAGATTTCATTTAGGAACAATATTACTCAGAGAAAATGTGTGGTTATGTGCTCAGAAGTCAAGTTATTGATTTACCATTTTGGAATCCACCCACCCCATTTTAAAAATAAGCATTGTAATTCTTACCAATCTCTTAGGAAGTATTGGACCAGAGTGGGGGAAGAAGGATTAAAATTAATTCCAGCAGAAGACTTTATGCATGTTTTTAAATACACTTTTTATATTAGTGCTAAAAGCTACAAAGGAGATTTAAGCCTATATTGATGTTATTGAACTGCAAAATGGATAAGAACTTAAAGATCTTACAGCTAAGTTCATGCTATAGATTTCCTCAATGTTTTTCTTTAAAATCCTCAGATAAGAATTTTCATTTATGTTTTAAAATTCTCATTAATTGTACTTTGAATTCAGTTCCAATTTCCATAGAGTAGAAGTGGGCAGCACAGCATTCATGTTCATCAGAATGCTCACCAGACCTCGATCTTCAAGAAGAACTTTAAATATTTGTATTTATTTAAACATTCTTGAAATTGTTCAGAATTTGATGCAAGATCTTGTGTTAGAAGGTTGCCTGATTTTGGAAATCTGATATGACAATTGCTGCTGAACTCTCATGAGATTTCTATAGGAAAGGACAAAAGATTGCCAACCCTTGCCACAGATAAGCAGAATATAATACTTAAAATATAATAGTTTATGCTGAAAAAAATATGCCAAGAATCTTGTCTGGGAATCTACAAGAAATACTTCTTTGGCTACTTCACTTAAACAAATAAGATCCAAAACCTATATTTATTATATCAACCAAAACAGTACTAAAGAGTACGTGGATGAGTTTCCTATAATTTTTCATCAGCCTAGGTGGACAGTGGATTGAGAAGAAACAGAAGTATTAAAAATATGGACCAAGTATTTAATTAATAACTGCAAATGATCAGACCTCTATGTAAACATATTTTTCTGGCAACCTCATGCATTCTTCCTTTTTAAAAAAAATGCATTTGGCCAACAATTCAGTTGTAGTACATTGAAATAAATAAGGGAGATAGCACCATCTGTTGTTAGACTACTAGAAATTCAGAACAATGCTTTCCTCTTTCCTTTTTTTAATTAAATACTGATTTTGGAAAACATATTGATTTAAACTCTCTTTGTAGAAGATAAAATGAAATACAAATAACTTAAAAAAATAAAAATATCCTGACTTAATTATAAACTTGTTTTTTTTTCCAGACTGTTGCCTTATGGCTGTTTAGCAACTGGAGATTATTCTGGTTTAATTGAGGTGGTTTCAGCTTCTGAAACAATTGCAGACATTCAACTCAATAGCAGTAATGTTGCAGCAGCTGCTGCATTCAACAAAGATGCTCTGTTAAATTGGCTTAAAGAATACAATACTGGGTATGTAGAAAATTCTAATTACTTTACTCCTGTATTTTAGAAACCTTTCAGTTTTCTGATTGGATTAGTCACTTTTGAGAAAGTCACTACTAAAAGAGTTGTGCAAACTAGTTGGTCTTCAATGGTGCCTAGACTGCGCATAGACTGAAACAATAAATCTCTTGTAATTTTGCAATCACTGTTGCTACCTTTCCAAACACAAATACATTAAAACATTGAACAGTACTCCATAAGCAAATACATCTATATTTTCATGTAATATCCTCTACACCTGCAGAAAGTGTGTGTGTGAGAGAAAGAGAGAGAGAGAATAAATTGATTGTAATTTCTAGTGTAAAACCATGCTAGCAGTTATTACCATGTACAAAATCAATTCAGTGTACTTTATTTAAATTACTAAATATTTAGTGATATTTAATTTAAAAACTAGGAAGGAAAAGTTCATACCATTACAAATTATATTCCAGAATGATAGGCTGTACAACATTGCTGCCAAATATGAAAGAAAAATCCAACTTGATTATTGCATTTCTAACTATTATTTTAGTGAAAGAATTTGCTACAGCCATACCATTTTTAACATTCTCACCACACTTATGATTTCCTATGATGTTAGCATTTTTAGAATTTAAAGTGTTCCTTTCTATTGCATTCTTTGATATATAGGTAATTGCTTAATGTCCATTTATTCAGTGACCAAGCAAAGTTACAGCAGTGCTAAATGAAGGGATATACCACTGTTCCTCCAAGTTCTGGCTGTGAAAACTTCTCTCACAATCACATGAACAAAATTGGTGCCCACCTGCAATTGTGGCCACCTTTTGCCACCAACTGATCCCACTGCTTGGCCTTCTCTGCCATTGCACTATGCATCTCTACTGCACCATCCAGAACCACCTTTGCAGCTGGAGCCTTGTCTCATGTACTCAGAGAGGGCTTTCTTGATAAAATGGCACCATGCTGCATCAGCACATGCTATTTCTTTTTAATGTGTGAACTTCATTGCAGCCCTCTGCAGGGTTCTTGCAGTAAAGCAGATCTGTAGGCAATTCAGACGATACAAGTTTTAAAGCGTAAAAACGCACATGCTTTCTTGCTCAGAGCTGACAGTGTCTTGTTAAAGCATACAATCGTTGTGTCAAATACGTAACAATAAAAAAACAGACCTTAAATCACTTCAATGATAGTTGCATGATGTGAAGATGTAATTAATGAGGAAATGGCTATAGTATGTTTTGAATTAGTGGGAAGTAATTTCAGAAGTTCCTTCTGCATTTGCCATTCCACTTTGCAAGATGTTTTCTTGCAAAGTGCTTTCTTGATCATGATGTTTTCCTGATGAGGTGCCTGGAGTGATTTTGGTAGAAAAACTAAATGAGCTTCAGCTCTGTAATTTAAGCAGCTCTTAAAATATATATGTAGTATAAAATTACAAATATCTGGTTCGAGTCTGTTTATAAATGCCATTGTCTTTCTAATTTAGAGAAGATTTGGATCGAGCCATTGAGGCATTCACTTTGTCTTGTGCTGGCTACTGTGTAGCTACTTACGTCCTGGGCATTGGAGACAGACACAGCGATAATATCATGGTCAGGAAGAATGGTCAGGTGAGAATCAAAATATTAAATGAGGAAATGTTTGTTTGGAATGTTCCAGTAGAAATGTTCACTCTCGGCTCAGAATGATGATTGCTTTGCCTCTCGTTGCCATGTGCTTTCTGGCATGCAATGGTCCTAACAGTAGTTTTGTTGGGGAAAAAGTTTTTTCATAGTATATGTGAAATGTATATCATATGTGAAATGTGTATCATTCTAAAAATATTAAAACACTTCTTCTGTGTCATTTTCTGTCAAACATAACATTTCCACATAAGGTAATAGGAAAATAAAGCCATAACTTTAAAAAATATTTTTAAATAGGCTCTTGAATATGTTCATGCTTTGCACATCTTCTTTAATATGTGACAGTAGCTTCAATCTTGGATGTGTGTGAAGTATTGCGTATTGATCTAATGAAAGAGTTATTATAGTGGAGTGAGTCCTTCCCTTTTCTGCTCAGGCCTTTTTTCTCCTCTTGGCTTGCACTAGATGCCATTCACAAGTATCCCAAGTTGTCTTCCTGATTCAGCAGTTTTCTCTCTGTGATTAAGCTGCTAGTACCTGTTTTGATTTTTTGCCATCCTACTTGGCAAACATTAAATTGTTGTTTAATTCAAGAAGGATGGTATTAATTCAAAATTCTTAGTGGGGTTATCTTTTTTTCAGGCAGCTAAAAAGTAGCAAGCAAATCTTTGCCAAACATATATCTAAAAATACTGGGTGAATACTTCTAAGGTCTGTATGGTCATTAAGAACTCAAGATTAAATATTTGACTAGACCAGAAATTCATCTTGTTCCCAATATGCTTTTATATTTCCATCAACTGACCCAATAGCCACTGCATTTCCTCTAGTCAGATATTCCTGTCCCTGCCAAAGAGAAATAATTCAATTATTTAGTTGGTTTAATTGAAAAGATGCAAATTATTAGTTGAAAACTTGCAATTATTCATCAGCAGTTGTAGTTTATTGCAGAATAATTTAAAAATAAGATGATAGTGTTTTGTTATGAATAATGTGAACGTGTTCCCATAAATAATGACTTACTCTGTTTCCCAGCTGTTTCATATAGATTTTGGTCATATTCTTGGAAACTTCAAATCTAAATTTGGAATTAAAAGAGAACGAGTCCCTTTCATCCTTACATATGATTTTATTCATGTCATCCAGCAGGGAAAAACTGGAAACACTGAAAAATTTGGTCGGTAAGTACTAAGCTTGTTAGAATAATTTATTTTTAGTTTAGTCTTAGATCTATATGTGACAGAATACCAAACCTTGGAGAGATTGGAGATGGGAGATTAAACAGGGTTAGACCTGGTTAATATATAGGAAAGCTCCACAACACTGTTTCAGATAGGATAGGAGTTGAAAATTAAAAGAAAAATCTAAGAAAGCAATAGCAAACCTCTTGTTGCCAAAAAAAAACCCAACCAACCCCCCCCCCCCAAAAAAAAAAAAAAAACCTGGACATATTCAGGTTGTTATAAACAGTCACGCTTAACTTAAGAAAGTAGATTTTACATAATGTCTAGCTTTGTATATGAAAAAGAGCAACTAATATGACAGGTATAGGAAAAGTAGTCTTCTGTACATCAGATTATAAGAATTTGAACTACTATTGAATTTTAAGAGAATTTTTGAAGAGAGAGAGAGGAGGGGGGAAACCAATGTGCATACATGCAGTCTATTGTTTTGCCATTTAAAATCTTCTGCTGATCACAAAATCATATATTTGAATATTTCTGAAATAAATAAGGTCTCCTTTTTAACAAGGAAAATTATTTTTTCTATTTATTAGAAAACATGCAAAAGTATTATCACGAATATCTTAAGAACATAAAATTGTTATTAGAATTCAGTGTTAAATGTAATGGATACATTGGAAAACCACTTTTTCAAATAATGTCCATTATCCAGTTAGTGGAATAATGTCTTTAAATTTATATAGAATAATCAATAAACAGTGGTAATACCGTGAAATGTTATTCCTTCTCTTGGGTAATAATCAGAAAAAACTGTTTCCAATAACTAATATCTAGGGTTGCATGAATTCATTCCTGACATCAGATATGGACGCAATTGTATTTCTGATCCTGAGGAAACTTTACCTATGATTTACTCACTTGTTCCATGTCTGTATGAATATTTCTCATTCTTAATTTGGATATAAACCGCAGCTTCATTCTGTCAAATGACTAGAATTACCATGCTCGTATATATGCTGTTGCTAAGTAGGAAATAAAGCAAATTAATTGCAACTAAGTACTTTTCAGAATAAATAACCTGTATGTCTTTTTTTCAAAGAGTTACAAAATAAGAACCAGTGTTGGTATAAACATCAACTATGAATGATGAATCTATTTTGTTCATAAATGTCTTAAACCAGACCAGGCCTCCTGTGCAGTCTATTTTTATTGTCCTGATTTACAGTGTCTGTTTTTTGAATGCTAATGTTAAGGTTCCGTCAATACTGTGAAGAAGCATACTTGATTCTGCGAAGACATGGCAACCTATTTATCACTTTATTTGCACTGATGTTAACTGCTGGGCTTCCAGAACTAACCTCTGTTAAAGACATCCAATATCTAAAGGTACATCTCTATAATTTAGTGATATGAAGAAAACATGTTCAGCTCTTTCCTTGTTGAGGAAACTCATTTCTTAATTTTCAGTCAGATCTTATGTTCTCCAAGAAAACTCAATATAGATTAAATAAATAATTAAAAGTGTAGTCAGATAGTATTGTATATTTTTTCTAAATTCTGTTCATTTCTCAGAGTAATTACCTAAAATATATATATAAATTTTGAACTTATGCATCTACCTAGACAGCAGTATTAATCCCAACTACAGTAGTAGCATCTTCCTAAAATCTCAGGCAGACACCTTGACACCTTGACCTGCCACAATATCCACCTCAACTCCCTACTCTAATCCAAGATACTATATTACAGAAAGGCTGCTCTTCTCATGCCTTTTCATTGGTCATGATGGCTAGACTAGACAGGGTTTATGTTTAGCGGTATCTGGAAGACATAATATACTTAGACTTTAACAAGGCATTCGACAAAGTAGACCACAACCTACTTCTTGGTAAGCTAGAAAAAAGTGAGATAGATAGCATCACCACCAGATGGATTCATAACTGGCTGACAAACTGTTACTCAACGAGTACTTAATGGGTCTATGTCTACATGGAGGTAAGTAAGCAGTGGGGTAGCACAAGGTTCTTAGGCCTTCAATATCTTCATAAATGACTTAGATGAGGGAATAGAAGGGGAACGTACCAAATTTGCGGATGATACTAACCTGGCAGTTAACACCATAGAAAATAGGTTCAAGATCCAGCTGGATCTTGACAGACTTGAACACTGGGCTTATCTTAAAAAAATTAAATTCAGTGTAGAGAAGAGTAAAGTTTACACCTGGGCAAGAAAAACCAAAAGTACACATATAGACTGAATGAAACCAGGCTTAATAGCAGTAACTGTGAGAGGGATCTTGGAGTCTTAGTGGGAAACTAGCTAAATATGAGCCAGCAGTGTGCAGCAGCAGCCAAAAAAGCCAATGCAATCCTTAGCTGTATCAACAGAGGGATACAATCAAGATCAAGTGAGGTACTAATACTACTCTATAAAGCCTTAGTAAGACCATACCTAAAATACTGCATCCAGTTTTGCTTACCACACTATAAAAAGATGTTGAGACTCTAGAAAAAGTGCAGAGAAGAGCAACCAGGATGATTAGGGGACTGGAGATTAAAACATATGAAGAACGGTTGCAGGAACTGGGCATGGCTAGTTTAGTGAAGAGAAGGACCAGGTGAGACATGGTAGCAGTGTTCCAATATTTGAGGGACTGCCACAGAGAGGAAGGGATCAAGTTGTTTTCCAAAGCACCTGAAGGGCAGACAAGGAATAATGAATGGAAACTGATCAAGGAGAGATTTAACCTAGAAATAAGGAGAACTTTTCTGACAATGAGAATAATCGACCAATGGAACAACTTGCCTTCGGAAGTTGTGGGAGCTTCATCACTGGAGGCTTTCAAGAAAAGATTGGACTTCCATTTCTCAGAAATTGTGTTGGGTCTCCTACTTGGGCAGGGGTTGCACTAACTGACCTACAAGGTCCCTTCCAGCTCTGTTAATCTGTAATGTTGCCCATTCTTTCATTTTAGAGATTCTTTAACTTATTTCTTGGACGATGCAGTATGTGTGATAACATAAATTCATGCACTTTTCTAATAGCTTCCACTGAGAAAATATGCAAGTATACATGATATAATTTTTCTTGTTTTTCAGGATCTATTTGGATCTTGAATAATTGTTTAATAAACAATGCAAAAATAATTTTCCAAAAAGTGAACATCACTTTTATCACTGTCATAAAAAGAATGGTGTAAATATGTTTTCTAGCTTAAATCACATGCTTTAGAAAGTATACTTGGAACTTTTCAGATTCTTTTTTACTGAACTCAGAGCAGCATCTTCAATCTTCCAATATTTTCTTGGTATTATGTAAAAATTATTATGTGATAGGTTTTAGTCATTTTTTGCACCATAAAGTTTCTGAATCCTGTATTTTGCTTAATCTTCAGTTGTGAATTGCCAAATGCAATTGTTTGAATTACGGGATAAATTGGACAAGCCCCTTCACATAATTTTTTGGTAATGGAAGATGGGTAAGATCATAATATTGCAAATTTCAAGTGGTGGAAGGTCCTTGTGGAATTTGTCAAATATTTTCCTACCAATTCATTCATAACTGAAGCACAATAGAATGTCCCATTCCCAGAGATGAGCCTAGGAAGAAACCTTAGAGAAATACTTAGGGATTACTTTGTAAATTAATAACTTTTGATTGTAAGAGAATCAAATTCCAGTATCATTTCTGAACTGCAAGTCTGGTACGATCATCATCATCATAGCTTTCTGTTGAATTGTTTGTTGTAATATAAATTCCTTTCATCTAAAGTAAAACATGCTAGCACTATATCATATTCTTGTTGAGTTCGGCAAACTCATAGGAATTAACTGCAGAATAACAGATTTTGTCAACAGTCTGCAAAATAATCTGAAAATACAGAGCACATAACACAAATAACCAATTTTTTGTTACTGTTTTTAGGACTCTCTTGCCTTAGGAAAGAATGATGATGAGGCATTAAAACAGTTTAAGCAGAAATTTGATGAAGCACTCCGAGAAAGTTGGACTACAAAAGTGAACTGGATGGCGCACACAGTTCGGAAGGATTACAGATCCTAAATAATGGATGAATTTGCACTAACCTAAGAAATTATCCTGACAATAAAGCATTAAAGGAGAAAAAAAACAGACTATTTAAAAAGACACCCAAGAAAATTACCTAAAGATTCCTGATTGTTTTGCACTCTGCTTTGGGAATGCTTCAACGAGATTTTGCAGAATCAGTAATCGCTTCTGCTTATTTTGCACACTGAAAGTGACTTTTATATAGTTTTGATATAGTGTAAATATTTGCGACTTTTTATTGCTTAGACTCAAACTCTGGTTAGACATGGGATTTTTTTGAAGAACTGGTACTAAACTCCACCAGAGTTTAATTTTACGCCTTTAATTTTTCCTCAAGTGAACTTTAAATGCATCAATATATCTATATTTTTACTGGCATAAACATACATTCTACTGTACATAACTGCATCCATAATATTGCACAATAAATAGCTGCTTATTGGTTTCTACTGTTGCCAGAAAAGAGAACTCTATGCTTAAAAATGGGAAAATGTCTTTTATTATAATGTTGTATAAGATGTTCAATGTAATGTTTTAAATTTTATGTGGCAGAATTATGTTTAAAAGATTTTTCAGCTGTTGGAAAAGTCTACAAAATTGACTGCTGAACCTCTTTTTAAAAAATCCACGGCATCTGAAATGTTGGACAAATGTCAATAAAAGGAGTTAGGTTTCAGCTTTCCAGTAATATCTGGAACAGATAGATTGAGCACTCCCATGTAATATATGTAAAAATATGAATAAATGTAAAACAAAATCTCCTTACAAGGTTTATATGTATATATATATCTCCCAAAATCAGTGTTTGTCAAAACCTAGGGTTTTTTTTTTAAAAAGAAGTTCCATTTTTGAAAGGAATGCCAAAATGAAGACAAACCCATCCCAAACTATACTTGGTGACAAAATATTAAAAAGAAAAAATGGATGAACTAAAACATAAATATATATATATGAATGATTCTGATTCTTATGCAGCTTGTTTTGGAATGCTTCAGCAAGTTTTTATAAAATTAATATTCTAATTCTGATTAGAATTCTGATTAGAATTATCTGATTCTGCATGTTGTAATACTCCTTGTGATAAAAGTATTGTCCCATGATGTTTGTATTCAGCCTTAATATGACTGATTGAAAAACTGGATATACTTTAATTTATGAAACGAAATACCATGTTTTAAGGCAGCAGGCCCTAACCTTTTGGGCACCAGGGACCAGCTCTGTGGAGAGAGCTTTTTCCGCAAACCTGAGGGGGCATGGTTTTGTGTGCTGTCTACATCCTGTGGATGAGACTTCTCTTGTTGGTGCGATCCAGTTTCTGCCATGCCAAGGATCGGTGCCAGTCCAGGACCTGGAGTTGGGGACCCATGCTTTTTAAGGTGCTTAAAAGTATAGTTCAAATTAAAAGTGCAATAGAATTATTTTTTGGTTTAAAGATGTAACATGAAATATTTTGGAAAAAATGGCAAAATGTATTCGTAACAGGCTCTTGCTTGCCAAAGAACCTAGTAGCTGTTAATTTCCGTGGTGGTTGAGTAAACATATAATCAAAATAGTGATTTTAAATAGAATTGCATAAAGAGTATTATATTTTGTTAAAGACTCCTGTTTCTCTAAACAACATTGTGAATAATGAATGTAGTTCTTGTTTAAAATCTTGTTCAAATGTTAACAGTCAAATATTGATAATACAGGGGTGTAGCTAAATTATGAAATATATTGTTGTAACAAGCTTTCATTATGAAGTAATTGTTACAGAAGTTCCCCATTCATTTTCATTATTGAAAGGTCAATTTTTTAGTTTTCATTTTCAGTTTAAATGATGAGCTTTAAATGATCTTATTTCTATTAATTTTAAAATGCATATTTTGCTATCTATGACTATGGAATGTTTTAAATCATATGAGCTTTTAATATATTATACTCGTGTTTTTCATCTATTTCACCCCCATCCCCAGCTTTGTGCCTGCTGAATTTCAGACACAGATAAAGTCATCTTATGGCGTGAAATTTTTAAGGCTTAATTATGCAAAAAAAAAAATCAGACTACCAAAGTTAGCTCAGACAAAGTTCTCTATTTTGTCTAATTCATTTATTCCTGTCAATTGTACTACTCTCTTACCTTCCTCCCCTTAACTCATACAGCCTGCTGCTATGTACGTATGTTTTCCCAGCAGAAACAGAAATAATGCAAGTGAAAACAATGAGTAATGAATTTTTCATTTGGAATTCATCAGTTCAATTTATTTGGTTTTGTAATTAAAATGACTGAGATGTATTCATTCTTTTAGATTATTAAAATGAATGCACATCTGCATGATTAGCAACGGTGCCTTTCTGAAGCGTCTTTGTTTTTGAGACACTTTGATATTTGTCATATAGCTAATATATATTATATATTATAATGGCATCAAAACATTGTTGATCTCTTTTCCATCAATGATTTGTGGGTGCTAATGGAATATTATTACAAACAGTAAATACAAAGATGCTCTCCATTTGAACTCAGCTTCTGGTACATACATTGGCATATCTATGCAATTTTCATAGCAGCAATGAGGAAGTGCTTTGTCATTATCCTTTCCCTGGATGCTGGATGTTTGCACTAGTTGCACTTAGTTAATCCTAAGTAACAATAATTGTCCTCATCTATTTACTTACACCAGAGGTGTCAAACTTGTGTTGTCACGGCAGCGTCATGTGACATCAGGACATGTTCCCCCTTCGCTAAACTGGGCAGGAGCGGGGCTAACATGACGCATCCAGCCCATGGGCTGTGAGTTTGACAGCCCTGACTGTTCTGCTCAAAAACAGAACAGCTACTTCAGATTTTTCTTTTTTTTATCATCCATCCAAACAAAGGGCATCTTGTTATCAGCTTATTTATATTTTATTAATTCACAAAGGGAGACCCAAAATACTGTATTAACTATTGAATTGTGCTGATTTCTCATGCAAGCCTCCAAAGAACAGAGCTGTAAAACAGAGAATGCTACACCAGTGGCACAGAGAAATTTCATAAAAGGTATAAAGGTGTATTAGATAGCTAATATAAGATGTGGAAAGAGTCAAAGAATATAAAGAAAGATTTGTCTTCGCTTTATTGACTACAGGAAGGGGGTGAGTTTGTGTATATTATGCCAATGTGAAAATACTAAGGTTACGGTTAGGACACGATACTTTACTATTCTTCCAAATAGCTTTTACAATAAAGGATAATTATTGAATTTGGAAAATGGATGGCTCAGAAGGGGGAAAGACCTGAGAAAAGGATGCTTGTTATCCCTACGTATTTTACATAAACATGAACATACAGAAATAGCAGTGTTAGAAGCAACGTCAACTAGAATCAAAATAGGCAGCCAAACTCTGAGATGCTTAGATTACAGTTTTCTGAAATGTGTAGGCTGCCCCAACCTGGCACAATTCTGGATAGCTAACAAACTATACCAATACAAGCTAAGATGTACATTGCTTTAAAAAGAGAGTCTGGAAGAAAACAGCAAGTGTCCAAGAGACCTAAAACATCAAGAGAAGCGGTCTAGCACTACTCCAACCCAGGGCCTGAGGGAAGAACCCAATTTTAAAGGTTTCTTTAAATAAGTCAAGAAGGGAATCTGTTCGCATTCTCATCTAGAATCCAGCATGCAAAGTGAAGTTCAATTTGACAGCAAAGAACTGAAGTGGTAGACTTAAAAAATGACAAGTAAAAAGATTAATCTTTGGCATCTCCAATGAACTTAGGATAAGGAGAATAAAAATATTTGTGTTCCATCCAAAGAATAGTTGAAACAATCTTTCCCAGGGTACCGTTCTACAGATTGGGCACTGGGGGAAAATGAAGCATATTTTCCAGTAGCAGATTTTGATATGGTTAGATTTATTTCTGGACCAAATGTCTCCTTAAAATAATCATCAGCATGCAAAATTTCACAAATTAGTGTATGATGAATGGGAAGATAAGGTAACTGAAAAAGAGGAGGACAACAAACAAGGGTGAATGTCCTTGGATGATTATTGAAGACTGACTGAGATAGTGAATGTTTGTCCATACAGTCACCAAGAGGTGCCTGATTCAGTGGGAATTAATTTAATATGGGAAGTCACTATTAGGTTCAAATGAATAGTTTCATTATTGGGGGCTTTAGAACTCCAGCTTTGCATTGTACTTGATTTTTTAGAAAATTTTTGAGTAGTTTAACATCATTAATCTTCTAAAACAAGTCATGCAATAATTCTTACTATGCTTACAATATTTCCTTAAAAGTTATGAAAAATGATTTTTGACTTAATTGGATGATGAAACAGAACCCATAAAAGACAATAGTGTGATTCATACAAAAATGTTTTATAATTTAATAAAATGTGTGCATGCAACAAACTGATTAGCATTACCAGTCCTCATTGATCCAAGAAACATACATTTGACAGATAATTTCCATCAAGAAAGAATGAACATCAAAGAAATATTTCTCAGTGAACATTTCAGAACCATTCAAGCTTTGGCTTGATGTAAACAGGATGAATACATCAAAAGCATAAAATATATACATTTAAGATAAAGTGGCTGAGAGTTGAGGAGGGAGTGTATAAATTTAATAAATTATTAAGTGCAATCTTAATATTTTAAGAGTATCTTTATGTCCACTACTTTCTAACTATTATCTGTATAATTTTTCTGAAAAGATCCACAAGTGTGAGTGAGCAGGAATTCATGACATAAATATTTTTTCTTTAGTATGGATTAATTCTACTACAATACAGAAAATATATAAACTCATTCGGTATTGTTTCAGAGGAAACTGGATTTAAAGAATAATGTTGTAGGGCACAAGTGGGCAAACTTTTGACCACTAAGAGCATTTAAAGTGGCTGAAGATAAGTACTGGATTCATGTATTTTTCTTAGGTTGAAAGATAGTATGAAAACCCAGTCCAGGGTTACACTTGTTTTTTATGACTTCCTTTATTATATTAAATACATAGTATCCTCCCATAAAGATGCTTGTAATAATAATTAAAAAAATACCATATGCTCCTGCTGTGTGTTCTGTCCCTTGGTGCCTGCTCACCATTCCCTCAGCATGTTACTTCCTGCTTTCCCTGCCTACAGACTTTAATGTTCCTGTGTTCAATTAGGTGATATTCCCAGATGCAGATTAAGTGCCAATTTTTGTGCTAAACTTAGGAAAGCTATATAAAGGTTTGCACTATATATGGCATCAAAAATGTATGTTCATGGTTACTTGCATATGTAGCTTTGTAAAATGAAGCTATGACATAGCTTCCTTCATTTATAGCAATATATATATGAAAATTGCTGATGCATCCAGGTGCATCGTTGGAGCTCCATCAGCCCTAGGAGGCAAAAGCAGTAGACTGGGGTGTTAAGGGCCAGGGGCCAGATCCGACCCACAGGGTCCTTAGATCTGGCCCATGGGAAACAGCAAAGGACCAGCCCGCAGTGCCACTGCCAGGTGCAGGCAACTTTCTTGAGCTCCATTTTCTATAGCACAGGGTTGCAGGAAGCTGTCGCAGGCCAAAATGGAGCTCATGTGCCCATTTTTACTGACAGAGCCCTTGGGGCACCACAGGTGCTCCCGACACGAGTGACATTGAACTGGTCATGCCCACCCTGACTCCCCAAAGTCAAATACAAAACTGATGCAACCCTCAATGAAATCGAGTTTGACAGCCCTGCAGTAGACAATTCTAAATGGCAAAAGCTGTAAGTGGGTGTCTTCATATATAATCAAGATCCTATGTAGTATATACTTAGCTTTTAACTCAATTTAATATAATTCCGGATTATCCCAATTTTCCAAGAAAATGTTCAAAGCAGATAATCTATATATTGCAGACTTTTCCCCCTTTTCTTTTTAATAAAATTTTCATACAAGTATGTATTAATGGCTTAAAAATAATAAAACTAATACCCAGATTATAACAGACACTTAACGAGTATTAATATACTATCATAGCTTGACTTGCCAAGTTTTTTGGTCATATGATTTTGTTCTCATCAAATATCTGTCTTTAAATATAGCATGGAAAATAGAAGCCACCTGTTGCAATTTCACCAGTCCTTATTTGGTAAAATTAACTTCCTGTTTTATATAGCAAGCATATATATA
>JAEANM010011060.1:0-15469 GCA_017656035.1 Myanophis thanlyinensis
CTTAAAATGGCTGGCTCAGGAATTCTGGGAGTTGAAGTCCATGAGTCATGAAAGAGCCAAGGTTCCCTACCCCTGAAATTTTACAATATTGCCTACAAAGCAAATGTCTGTAAAGAAAAGGCACAATTGTAGTGAAATTCTTTTCTGAGTTTAGAGAAATTTGGGGATGCTTCCTTATTGTTTATTTCCACCTTTGATGTCTTTATGCATGTCATTATAAGACTTTCTTGTCTCTTCTAATATCTCTTTGAAGTTCTTTGTTCAGTTCTTTCCTAAGAGCTTTGGGCTTTGTTTACCACTTCTCTTGTTAGCAATTTCTACTGTTTGTTCTGACATCTTGTTTGCTTCCTTCTTTTTCTTGGTCTTTGGAACTCTGTTTTCACATTCATCCTTAACAATTTCTTTTATGTCATTTCATAGTTCACCTGGCTCCCTGTTAATGAGATTCAGGACTTTAAAGGACTTCCTGGTGTTCCCCTTGAAAGATCATGTTCTGTTAATTTCATATTGACTTTCATGATAAAACCCCATCAATCTCCCGTTTTCCATATCAATGGAATAACTATCACATTAAAGAATTGTCTGAAATGTCTAATTAATATTATTCAGTCACTGACTGCATTATACACAAGTAGCATCTTTGCCATATCTATGCTGGCTCAAAAGCAATACTGTTCTTTGTTTTTCATGTGCTAGATAATATACAATATGATTTTCTGACTCAAAATGCCCAATTCTAATGCATTTCAATGTGCTGATGGGTCAGATGTCGATACACGATTTCTTTCATCTTTCTCAGTGTTGAATTTTCTTATATTGCCAAATTCCCACTGTTGCTGCAGCTTCAGTTTTCCTTTTTTCTGCATGGCAACATCAGCAACTGGACATCTCAGAGGCACTAAACTAGCCATATCAAAAACACAATGTTCCCCCCAAATCCTCAGCTTTTCTTCAGTAGTATATTGCCAAGAAAGAGGCCCATCATTCAGCACCATATCATAAATTACTTTATATTGTCTCTCTATCCATGAGATTTTCCTGGTAGCATCGCCTTCTCCTGTGCAGTATGAAATGATGCTTTTGCCATTGGCAATAAGTCATGCTTCCAACAGCTGCCCAATATAGATGTCTACTTGCTTTAGGTGCAGAGCTGGAATAACCTTCCCACCTTCGATGACCATAGTGAGAGTATATATTTTCAACATTTCCATCCCTCCCAGATCCTTCCACTACCAGATTTGTTGAGGCAGCACAGAAGGACCTGAAGGATTTGTAATTGTTATTTATTGAAAATAAAAAGTTGGCTTATTTTTCACATCAAATACAACATTTGACAGTTGGGCACCTTCAACAATAAAATCTGAGATCCACCAAACTTCATTTTTGTTATAAACAAGTGTTATTAAAGGCTCAAGAACATTTCACATTTCTTTTTCAGTGAATATATTCCCATCGTCTGAATTATAGCAAGCAGTGCTCAGGATCTCATGTTATCAAGCAGCACAAATCAGAATTTCAGTTCCACATATTGTTTTATTGACTCCCATGAGGTGTTCTGCTTTTGAAGAAGAATGTCTTGTGTGACAGTCTAGCAGATGGAACATCATTTCTAGATCTGTCAGGATTTTATCGAAAGCCTCTTTTGCCTTTATTATGGCAATAAGTGAAAATCCAATCTGAAACTGCCTTACACTTTAAAACAGTAAACAGAAAATGTTTTCCAGTAAGTGACATCCCCATTGAAAACTGTAACATGGCTTCATGAAAATGAAACAGATACAATAGTTTTATCAAAACAAAATTCTTAAATGCTTGTTTAACATAAGTAAATGACATACAGTAGCAATAATTAGCCTCTCAGACAACATGCAGTACTCCCGATCATTACACTTGCCAGTCCTACCCTAATGCTTTAATTCATTTCATTATAATATATCCCTTGTCTCATTTAGCCTGTTAAATTGTCAGGTAGAAATCTTTTTTTATTCATTCGCCAAAATGTAATGGCACATCTTTTCTAGTGATTATGAAATATTGTGTATCTTTTAAAAAATAGTTAACAATATGGATGGCTTCACAAGCCAAGAGAGTAAAAGAAGTAATCTTACTTGCATACAAAAAAAAAGCAATATTACTTTTCCAATAACATTTTTTCACCCTGTGATTTCCTTCCATTGCTGTAGACAGAAATATTTCAATAAATAAGGAATCCTGGATGGCCGTCTTCCACTGTCGGAAGATGACTTGAGATGGTATGGTAAATGAATTAACAATAGAGATGCAGAATCAAAACAAAATGTTGCACAATCCATAGCTATGGAACTATAAAAACAACTTCTTTTAAGGGGAATCTAATACTGCACTGGCTTATCTAAATTTAAAATTTAAGGCTAAAGTAAGGTTTGTTTTTCAGTTTAATATAAACTTAATCAACCTAAATTCCTGGAACTATAAACTATCCAGAATATACCGTATTTTTCAGTGTATAAGATTCACTTCCCCCAAAAAAAGTGGGTGAAAATTGTGGTGCATCTTATATACTGAATACAGCCATTTTTGGCCTCCCAAGGACTCATCTGCGTGTCCCATTTTCATCAAAAATTGCCCATATTTTGGTGAAAACGAGCTGTGTGGAGGCTTCTGGAGCCCTGCAAAATGCCTCTGGGGGCTGGGGTAGAGGGAATACAAGATGCAGGGGGGATGTTGGTAGGCCAAAAAATGGGTGAAAATGGGCAAAAAACAGACTGATTTTAGCCTCCCAAGCCCCCACGCATCTTGTATTCCTTCTCCCCTGCCCCCAGAGGCATTTTCCAGGGCTCCAGAAACCTCCACAGAGCTCGTTTTCATCAAAAAATGGTCCATATTTTTACCCATTTTTTGGCAAAAATGAACCACAATGAAGCTTCTGAAGGTCTGCAATATGGTTCTGGGGGCTGAGGAGAGAGGAAAAAAGATGCACGGAGCCCAAAAACTTTTTTTTCTTGTTTTCCTCTTCCAAAATCTAGGTGTGTCTTATACTCCAGTGCGTCTTACGTATACACTGAAAAATATGGGTAGTAACTGTTTGAGCCGAAAACCCGGTCAAAATCCGTTAAGAAATACTCAGACATGAGGTCAGTTTGGATGACCGTGAAGGGTCCCATTTATTCCTAGCTGCGAGCAAAGCTCACAATGAGCTTTCGTTCAGGTCGTAAGTGGAGGAGAAAAGGAAGCCGTGACTTTTTATATTTTGCCGCGGTGTCATTTTCCGCGCTTCCCATTGGCTGGGCGGACCAGCCAATGGGAAGTGTTCTTTTGGCAGCCAATCAGCTGCTGGTTCAAAAGTCCGCACAGATGGACCAGAGTGGAAACTCCAGCCGTGCCTGCGTGGTACATTACACCCCTCCCCTCTTGGATGGAGTGTTTGAGATTTCTGTATTGCGCAGGCGTAGTCCTTTAGGTAAGCTGGGCGGTACCAGGTGCGAGTTGAACGGTGCAGGCTCTGTTCATTTGAGCTGCTGCCGCTGCCCTGGATGGACGTGCCGGGGACCCCTTTTGTTCCCGGTGGTTGTGGCGGCAGCGGCAGTGGCAGTGGCGTCGTTTGCGGTGATGGCGGCTGCTGGGCCTCGGCAGCTGGTGGAGGTGTAAGACAGGCCCCAGGTAGGTAATGCGCGACTCCCTCCGAGTAGTCCATTTCCCTTAAGTTGTTTGGCTGTTGTGAGTGCTGCTCGTCTTTTCAGTATCCCACCTTCGTCGCCAGTGTTTTAGCCGAAAACCCGGTCAAAATCCATTAAGAAATACTCAGATGCGAGGTCAGTTTGGATGACTGTGAAGGGTCCCATTTATTCCTAGCCGCGAGCAAAGCTCATGATGAGCTTTCGCTCAGGTCGTAAGTGGAGGAGAAAAGGAAGCCGCAGCTTTTTATATTTTGCCGCGGTGTCATTTTCCGCGCTTCCCATTGGCTGGGCGGACCAGCCAATGGGAAGCGTTCTTTTGGCAGCCAATCAGCTGCCGGTTCAAAAGTCCGCACAGACGGACCAGAGTGGAAACTCCGGCCTTGCCTGCGCAGTACATTACAGCAACAAAGATCTACATCACCGTTTTTCCTGCTTCTGTCCAGTTTAAGTGCAAAGCTTTGAATGTAGCTTTGATGATGATGATGATGATGATGATGATGATAGTCAAATCTGACTCTTGATGATACTATGGACCAGGTTTCTCCACATCTTTTGATTTTGCACTATTTCTTTTTCTATGCTCTTCTGGAGTCAGCTTTGATAGTGGAATAATAAGTACCATCTCCATACTTATATGGCATTATGGGAAGGTTTTCAGATTTTTCCTGAGAAAAAACATTTCAACAGTTGACCCTCTCTTGCAGCATCTCCTCCTCATGGAAGAGTTCTATAAAACATTAGAGAAATGAGCACAAATGCTGGTGGAACTGCATTCTTGGTAGAAGTTCAGGGACATAGAAACATTTTTGATTTTACTTTTTAAATAAAGGAGCAAAGGTCAATTAATTCAAAATGCTTCTACTGAATAACAATAAATTCTGACTAAAAATCATGGGAGCTCTTGTGAGTTTGATTGCAAATAATGGAATTGCGAACGCCCATTGATATATCAGTATTTTTTCCTTCAATTCTCATGATATTTTTAGGAGAAAGTTAATTAATTTTGGCACTTTGTGTAAAAAAATAAAATCAAATATGGCATTTTTATATCATTTCATTTATGCCTCCATCATATTTCACATGGGTTGAGGCAGTGCCTTCAGGACCTACTCTGGCAACCTCTCTATGATTAATATAACTATTAAGTTAAAGGGTCAGAGAGGTAATTCCATAGCCAGTCTCAGAGAAGCCAGTCTTAAGTAGGTGCAACATTCTCAAAGAAGTTTTACAGCTTCTTTTCAATGGCACCAAGGGGTGGAACAGGCAGAAGACTGCAGTAGAAAGACAATTGCTGTTTCTTTCTCTGCTAGCTATATCAGGGAAAACTGCAATCTCAGTTAACATGAAGATAGAGTAAAGCCTCTCACACCAACAAGAATCCTCTCCATCTTTCTGTCTTGTCTTACTTTAAAAATATCCATACAGTCAACCAGATTGTAGTAACCCTGGTCTTAGATGGGAATATGTGTATCTATGTAATGTACGGAGCGTGTATGGCATGAAAGTAGCATGAAGTATAATAGAAATGTAAATGTGATTGTGTCCATGGGGTGAGAGGTATGAATGTATGTGTGTCCCTGACCTATTGTGTATCACAATATCACAATATTGAGCCAATGTTACAGCATCTAGGATCTTCTATAGCAGGGCGTCAAACTGGCAGCCCACAGGCCAGAAGTGTTACACACAGGTCATGCCTACCCCAACTCCACGAATTGGAAAAACATTGTGACATATCACATGACAGCAATGTGACACGGTAAGTTTGACACCCTGTTCTATTGGATCATGGAACCATGCACAGATGGCAACAGCAGTTGTTAAAACAGATCCTTGCTTAAGTCCTCAGTTGAAATAGCAAAAATTACCTCTAGATAACTAAACAAAGCAATATGGTATAAAGCCTAGTGCAGGTATCTCACTTTCCCTCTAAGGGATAGAGTCATCTGCTTCCTTCAGAATGCAGCTTGGTATTTCAGACAAGATTTCATTTTGATGGTTGCTGCATGCTCAGCATGGTGGAATGGACAGACAAATAAGCTGCTCCTGGAATTTAAAATAAGGCTGAATTCTGAAAATGATATATTGTCTTCTCTCCATTTTACTCTCCACGACAAAAGACTAAAAGAAACAGCACACCATGTACAACATCCTGCCTTCTTATATCAACCGTATTGTGTCTCTCATGGAAAGTAAAAAAGAGTGAACTACAGACCATCTAAAGAGGATCAGGATAGAGAGGCAAATCCTTTCCAAATGGAATTCATCTTCCAAAGACAAAGCCCAGAAAAACACCATTATCCTTCCATCCTTGGAGAGTAGGAGTTAAAATGAGGCAATCCTGCACGTAACTTGCAGTGCAGTCCAACACTGCATCCTGAGATTGATTCGTCACTTTCCCCCTCTTTTGCCAGAGTTTATGGAATGAAACCTAGAGGATAGAGTTTAAAGGATGGTGTGATATTTCTAGGAAAGAAATTGTTTGGAAGGAGAGAACACTGTGATTTTTAAAAATAAAAGGAAGCTGCCATGAATAAAAGCCGAACTCATAACAACTGTACACTGCTGCCATAGTGTTGATTAAGTCTCCTGGGGCTGCACATTTAATATATTCCATAACTGCTGTGGTAACAAAGAAGAAAGATCTAAAGAGGCATATTTCACTAACTACCATAATAGGTCACCTGCTGAAAGGCTACATTGGACTTTAAAAAGTAACAGATTCTGCAGAGAGAGAATATTCTGAATGTCACACACAATAGAAGCTTCCCATTGCAGTAGCTAATGAAATGACTCAACGATCATTATCCCATATTATCCCATAGTAACCCTTGCCTTCATTTACTCGATGTGCTTCCTTTGGCATATGGATTCATTGTTCTCAAACTTGTTCACCTTGAGTTTAAAAGTTGTCATAGGAATTTTATCATTGGCTCCTCATTTTACCGATTTTGATATTTATGCCCATGCTCATCACATCAAGGATCCACTTTAAACTGCTTTTCAAATGGTGACACAAAGGAAGATGAAAACGTCAAATTCTTAAAAGGCAGGCAAGAAAGACACAGGAAAAGCTGACTGCCCACAAAAGAATTTCATTTACATTTCACAATAGAAAATATTCAAGCATTTCTGTTTTCTGGTCTTTAGTCATAGTAGCACTGAGGCAGAAGTTGCTAGCTCCTAAATGATAAAAGCAAAATCTCTGTTGCTTGGACATTTGTTCAGGTGATACTGTCATATGGATAAAGAACTCCTCTGAACAAAAACCTATATGTGTCCTTGATGTGCCTCCTAAAGTCTTTCGAAGGCCTGAACCCTTATTCAGATAGATGGAAACTCTTGCTGAAAGTATTGTTTAGTCAATGTGAATTCAGTCCTCCTATTATACATACCAAACAAAACAGGCAAATCAGTTAAGTAATCCAAAACAAAGCAAGTGGAATAATAGATTCCCAAAAGCTGTGAAACAAAAGCTGCACAAAAGAACAAGCAGGCAAAAAACTAAGTTCCTTTTATCTCCTTTTTCTTATTATACCCTGTTATCTTTTCTCGTCTATTCAAAAGTTAGCTTGTCCTCCCATCTTCTAGCAATGAGACTTCACATTATAATAAACAGGAATAGTTATCACAGGCTGTTGGAATTAATACTCCAGTAGAATTCCAGAAATTTTAAATGCCACATAATTGTTCTTTTCAATTTCCTAAGGCTTAAGGTGGAAGCATTACAGCTGTGCAAAGCATCAAACGAGTGGTTTGGTTTAATGAAGCTTTAATCAAATCACCTCACTGAAGCAGATTCATTAATCAAAGCAGGGACCCACTCAAAGCATTTTGTAATCTTTCAGGCATTTTAGCAGATTTGATGATGTTTCAGTTCTGAGGTTGTTGTGGACAATATTCTGTAGATGGGACCAAATCATATCCTTATGTGGGAAATGCTTAGGTTAGTCGAATGGCATGATATGTCACAAAAAGGAGTCATTGGCCTATTAATTCCATCATATTAAATTTGATTCCTATCTCTTCAGATGCAAAGTCAACATTGTTTCAGAGTCATTTATTTTGTTAGGCTTCAATTTTTAATACAGCTAGCCACAATGGTAATATAAAAGAATTTAGATCTGGCCTTGAAATGGCCAATTTAAAAAAAAACAACAATTAAGAAAGACAGTTAAGAGAACTATTAAAAACAATTTCTTAATCCTAGAAGTAGACAAAGAGAAAGAAACTCATTCAAGGACATTATCTCCGTATGAAGAGGCAGTCAAGGTTTTGGACAGCTTTCTAAATTTTACTAATATATCCTTACCACAGTGATGGAATTCAATTTTTTTTTACTACCAGGTCTGTGGACGTGGCTGGGTGGGTGGTGCCCACCTAGTCACGTCCACTCAGGTACACCCAGTGAAATCCTTTTAGCAGAGAGATCTTTTAAGCTATCCAGAAAGAGCACATTCATGAGAAGGAATCCTTAGATCTATTTGTACCACTTAAAGATTACCAGCTGGTCTCACTCACCTGATAAGACATGCTAAGGAAATTATCCTGATTTAAAGTAAGATCACATGCCCCTCAGAAAGGCAGTAAGAAAATCAGTGCCAAGCTTGCACCCTGCCTCTTGGAAATGCACCTCAAAAGAACAGTACCAAGAACCACTAAAGCAGTGAAGGAAGACCCCCCCTCCAGATAGAAAAAGAAACCATGAAGCAAGAAAAATTTTCAAATACAATACAAATAATTAAATCACAACAGTTTCTTTTAAAACTAAAACACAAACTCATTGCCAGAGCTCGCTCCCTAGGCAAACTTACCTCAAGTGTAAACACAGTAGTTGTTGCTTGTTAAACCAATTACCAGAACAAACAGACACAGTAACTAGCCAGATTTCTGAAGCTTATTCTTTTCAGGAATAGAGATTAACCTTTTTCCTCCCAAACAAAGCTGAATAGGGAAAAATATCTCATCAATAAACACAGAATTAAACATCACCAAGCACAGAATTAAACTTCACCCAAAACCAGTTTTAGACCAAAAGTCAGAAAGGGTATGTAGACTCACATTTGAATGTCAATCTTTCTAACTAGCCTAGAAGCCTTGCTGAATGTGACTAATCTTGGTTCCTTGTCATTAAAAGCTTATTTCCAGCAGCTCTGCTTCATTATTCAATTATTTCTTCAAAGTGTTGGAAGAACTCCAACATGGGAGTATTTCCTCCCAACAGCAGTGTAAAAAGCTTAAAACAACCCTTCTCCTTTAAGTTTCTGTAAGCAGGTCAATAAAGATTAGGCTAGAAACAACACCAAAATCTTTCTTACAGGATTAACCATGTAAAGTGGAAAAAACAAAAGGAAATTTATTCTAACAACCAGTTCTCCAAACTGCTTAGAAAATTTACTACCAGTTCTAGTAAATAGGCTAGAACTGGTTGAATTTCACCTCTGCCTTACGATAATAAAGTAGCATGATTAGAATCCTGTTGCATCCATTTCTTGACATGGCCTATTTCAAAAGGCTGACACTTAGCTTTGCAACAAAAATGACTCAATTTTGTGCTGCTGATCCTGCCAATGTTCGTGGGAATCCACTTCAGCATTCTGGATATAATCTCAAAGCTGAGTAGTCCAATTCATAACCAAACTTTACTTTGAAATTCTGAAGAGATTTAATGACTTCATGGAGACCAGGCTGACCATGATTGAAATATTTAGATGTTGCACCAAACTTTCACCTTTTTAAGAAATGGTAGATGGGCAAGGCTACAAATATCACTTTTTCTATCCCAATCTCTCTTTCTATCTGTTTATTTCTGTAGTGTTGTGTCTCACTGTGTCATTTTAATAAATTGACCTTTTTATGAAAATAACTAACAGACTATTATTATTAGATTTGTAATCTGATTTTTCTTTCTTTAAAAATCAATACATAGAATTTCTTCCTCCATTCCCCCCCCCCCACGCCAACTAGATAAAGTAAACTTAGGTCAGATATGGTAGTCAATTTGAAGTCTTCTAGTGAGTTCCATGGATGAAACTGGACTTCAAACTAGTATTCCTCAATCCTAATAACTACACTCACTATATTTGCTGTTCAGTATCAAGTCAAGCGAAGTCAAGTAGGTTTTATTGTCATTTCAACAATATACAGTACAGTAAACAGTGAAACAAAATGTTTCCCCAGGACCAAGGTGCTACATCAGACAACATAGATTTTTTTTAAAAAAGCAGGACACAGAACTGCACATAACTCTAAAACTAAAAACCTAGAAAAAAAACTATAAATGCACAAAGTATTTAAAGTTCCAGTTTCTTTGTGTTGAGGAGTCTGATGGCTTGTGGAAAGAAACTGTTACACAGTCTGGATGTGTGGGCCTGAATGCTTCTGTACCTCTTTCTAGATAGCAAGAGAGTGCAGAGTGTGTATGAGGGTATGTGTGGTCATCCACAATGTTTCTGGCTTGGGTGGTGTAAATCTCCATGACAGAGAGAAGAACAACCCCGATGACCTTCTCCGTCATCCTCACTAGTCACTGTAGGTTCTTGTGATCTGAAATGGTGCGATTCCCAAAGCAGGCGATAATGCAGCTGCTCAGGGTGTTCTCAGTGGTTCCTCTGTAGAAGGTTGTGAGAATGTGTGGTAGAAGCTGTGCCTTCCTCAGTTTCCTCAAAAAATAAAGACGCTGCTGGGCCTTCCTTGTTATGGAACCGGTGTTGAGAGATCAGGTGAGATTCTCTGCCAGATGAACACCAAGGAATTTGGTGCTCCCTATGATCTCCATGGAGGAATCATCGATGTTCAACAGGGAGCAGTCGTGTTGTGACCTCCTGAAGTCCACAAGTGTCTCTTTTGTTTTGTCTACATTCAGAGACAGGTTGTTGGCTTTACACCAGTCCATTAACTTCTCCACCTGCTCTCTGTATGCTGACTCATCATTCTTGCTGATGAGACCCATATTCATATGTCATATTACCATAGTATTACCGGCAAAACACAATTATGACACAATAAAGTATTGCATATGTAGGACCAAGCTTATTGACTATTATGAAAATTTTCATGGCATGACTAAAAATATATCACTCAGAAGCAGAGAAGGACACCAGTTTATTAATAATTATTCTTCAATGTTTTGCCAATCCTGACATTCCAAAATAAGAGCTTCTTTTTAAATGGTTTGTGAAACTATCTTGTATTTAACTTGTATTTAATTGTACTATATTTGCATAGCACAATTTTAACAAAATTGGAGACTGTTGCCTATCTTTTTGGTGAATATTTTTCTTGTGCTAAAAGAGATGTAGAGAGATTATTTCAAGTTTTTATTTCAATGAATCCCTTGAAAACATGTAGCTCAACATGGCAGTTATATTCCTCTAAGCATTGATATTTTTGCCATTTTATCCCATTCTAACAAAAATCCCCAAAGAGCTTCAAGTGTTTTGATGGGGTTTTTTTTATCTCCTAGAATCAACTTTAAAAATAATTCAAACCCTGCATGGTCTTGAATTTAATCTTAAAGATTATCAACCATCACAAGCAGAATTTGCTGGACAGGAACATGGGAATTTCCATTATAGACTTATCACCGGGCTGTAATGGGAGATGTTTGAAGATAGAAATCTGTCTCTAGAAGCTCCACTGAAAAGAGTTTAAAATAATGGACATTAATCAAGTCAGCTCAGTAATATTTAATAAACACCCTTGTGCCTATTTCTTTTTCTCATTAATTATTTAAAATAAGCAATAAATGGGGACATATTTCATTCAGTATTCATTGATCTGTCATGAGCAATCAGAACAAATGATTGTGACTCTCAGTTGATCCTGTTTATGTATTTTTTTCAGCTATAGACATTTCTCATTCTTGTTTCAGGTCAAGCCTCCAATTATGTTAATTATATTGCACTTCTTAAAATGACACATAATTGTATTCATTTCAGCATTGTTAATCAGAATGCTTTATGCTTTAGCAGAAGTTATATGCCAGCTTGGTGCTGTGAATTGCAAACAAATGTTCTTTATCAGTTATGGCTTTTTCCATCTTAAAATCAGAGTTTTCCAAGTATGAATTAATCAGCATAGACTATTCTCCAACTATGTATTGTAATCCTCATTTGCAATAAGTGTCATATCCATTTGTCATAACATCTATCTTGGTACATCAAGATATATAATTTTGGCTATGCTCATGGTCACAACATTTAAGAGTATGCTATGAATGGCATTCTGTAAGTAAATAAATAAATTGATGAATAGAATTCTTTTTTTTTTCCTTTAAGGAAGAAAGAATTAGACATTTGTAAGAAGTGGAAGAAGGAGCATGGAAAGATTGAAGAGGCTTGAGAAACGATACAGAATGAACAGAAATTATGATGAGCAACTTGAGAGAAGAGGGCTGAGGAACAAAGCTGTTGAGAAAAAGAGAAAACTAAGAATAATAAGGCAAGGAAAATCAGGGCACAGGAGCTAACAAGAGGTGACAGAGCAGACAGGAGAGAGGTGGTGTTTTGACACTGATAAGCAAAATTTGATTACTTCCATTCCTCATTCAAGCTTCAGCAGCAAGCTGCAGACCAACTAAAATGCATTCCATTTCCATACAGCAAACTATATAACCTCTGTTTCCTTCTTGAGTGACAAATACTGTATATTCTGCTTAATAAAGTAGAAAAGGGCAGAAAAAGAAAACACATGTGTTTATAGGTCTAATAAATAAATAGCAGGAAAAGGCAAAGGATAACTGACTAAAACATGTCAAGATAGTAATCTCTGGTGGGTTTAGACTGGAAGGTGAGGATTCCCAAGCCATCTTATTCAAAGCACAATCAATATCTTTAAAGCCACTAGATTTGCATACTTCCTTTTTTAATCACACTCAGAAATTGCTTGTTAACTAATTGTAAGCTATAGTTGAACCTTTGGATTGACAGGTATGAAAATACAGGATGAGTTTTCTTCAGATCTTAATGAAAAAAGTTTTAAATACAAGTTTAATTATAGTTTAATGCAAGTTTATTGTTAAAGTTTAATAATTCTTTTGTTGTTGCTGGAATAAGCAGCAAAAGAGTAATTAGAACTTTATTTTGGAAAGCTATAAATAAGTGAAGAGTCTGGATGAATATGAAATGAGATTTTAGATTCTATTATAAGAATACTTCTCATGAGAAAATGTTGCTGTTTTGAATTTTTTTAAAAAAATCATGGTAGAAGGAAGGAAATAGAAGAAACTAAAGATACTAATAAAAAAAGAAAATTTAACTTTGACTTACAAATATAAAACGGAGCAAAATATTTTAACGCTATATTGAAGGATACTGTGGTGGAATTCAATTGGTTTTACTACTGGTTTGGTGACCATGCACTTTGAATCTGTAATGAGGTGAGTGGAATCCTAACTCTAGGGGACACTGCTCATCTCCATTTCTAACCTGAAGAGCCAGTGTCTTCTGATGGTGATAATTCCATGGTCATGTGGCTGGCATGACTAAATGCCAACAGAAAAACATAGGTCTGTTCGGGTCTTTTCCCGTGTAAGTTTGAGAATATCTTCACAAAGGAGCTGCTGTCTTTCTATAAATACTGGTAGGAAGGCATGGTATGCTGGGCTGGTTGGCTGCACTGCAGCCTCTTGATTACTTGATGGAGTTTTTGTGGCTGGGACTTGTTTGTTAGTGAGGGCTATTTTCCAAATGTCTGATAGGCGGGAGGCATCATCCCGTTTGTTCATATTATGGGGGTGTTTTTCTATTTCGATGGCTTCCCTGATTATTCTTTTGCTGGAGTGTTCAATGTTAGATATTGATTTGGTGATTTATTTATTTATAGAGAGACAACAGCTCTGGTCACACACTTCTTTCCCTGGCACGAAGCAGAAGGCACCAGCCTGAAGATGGCGAGTGGGACCTCGCCGAAACATTGTGAACAGACTCTGCGAATAGATTCTCAAACTTACATGGGAAAAGACCCGAATAAATCTAGACCTGCATGTGTGTGTGTGTGTGTGTGTTTGTAGATTTTCATGGGTAAAGATATATGCAGGTCTAGGTGTGTTCATTTAGCAACTGTGTTACTAATGTAATAGTCACAGTGATTCATTTAACTGTGGCAAGACAGGTCATAAAATGGGACAAAATTCACTTAGATGTTTCACATAGCAACAGAAATTTGGGGTTCTATTATGGTTGTAAATTGAGGACTAACTGTACATATCACCCAGTTACAGACTGGTTAATGCATCTGATAATAATCAAAGTACAAATGAGGCTACCCATGAATTAAAAAATAAAAGTTTCTTCTACTTGTATCTTCCAATAGAATTCCCAAAATAATGTTTGGGGCTTAAAAGGAGTTTTTTTGGGGGAAGGGACTGATTTCCCACTTTATATTTTTTGCAATCATATTACCCAGAGTAATTTAGAAGTTGTGAGATATAGATTTGCATTTATAGCCCTTTCTTGTTTCTTCATGTTATGCTGAACCAGTGGTGAATTCAATTTTTTTTACCACCAGTTCTGTGGGCATGGCTTGGAGGGCATGGCTAGAGGGGGTCATGTGACTGGGTGGACAGTTTCTGTAAGCAGGGCAATAAAGATAAGGCTAGAAACAACACCGGAATGTTTTTGTTTTCCTGCCTTCCTTACAGGATTAACCCTGTAAAGTGGAAAAAAAAAACAAAAGAAGATTTCTTCTAACAATTGGTTCTCCGAACTGCTTAGAACATTTACTACCAGTTCTAGAGAACCTGCTATAACATGCTGAATTTCACCTCTCTGCTGAACACCTCCTTACCTGAATGTTACCAATGTGAAAACAAAGTTAGCACAAGCTTGTCAGTAAATAGTTCCAATATGAAGAAGTATTTTTGCCATGCACACATCATTCTTCTTGTGTCTATAACGAGTTTGTATCTGTTGAAGATATTGTTTGCTAAAGAGAAAGAGTTTTTGCTATTGCTGCATTAACTTTTCTTGTGAAGAAACCACAAACATTTATTTGGATATGACCAAATGAAATATAACACTAAAGGACATGAAATTGCTTTATTTATTTATTTATTCTATACAGCTAAGTATAGAAATAAGTAAAGGAATAAGAAATGAGCCTCAAATGGTGTTCCTTTGGAAATATTTGGAAGATTTTTTTCCAGCCCAAAAATACAGTTCCACCAAGATGGACTAAACCTGAACCTGAGGATAGTGTTTATTGTAATGAATTCTCTGCACTAATTAAATAAGATGAACAAGCTAGACAACATAATTTATTTATTTTTTCTTTTTACACATAACACAAATACAGCTCTGGACTATAAATATCTTGTCAAGAAAGCAAAACCTTCAAATTTTATGTTTCTATTTGCCACCATCTAGCCATCATCTATAGGCCTGGATACAGTACATCTAATTCATAAAACTGCATGGTAGAAACCAAGGCTAAGCCCCAAATCATAACATCCTCACTTTTCTGTTATCACTTGTTTTTGTTTGATCATCTATTTAGCAAAATAAGATCAATTCTGTCTTTTAACCTATGCGTACAACACCTTCGTTAACAATAAACAAGCCAGGAAATTTTCAATTGTTTCCTCATCCATCTACATCAGAAAAAAGTTCTAAATAGCTTAGACATTAAAAATTCCAGTTGACTAAAGATGTTTTGTCTTAATCACAATGCATCAAAGAGTGTGACTGAGAAAAGATTCATGTCTCATGTGATGTTTAAGCAACAAATTTCACTTATAACTAGCTGGTCTGGCCTGATACCTTGATACTTGGGATAGTTAATTTTAATACTAAATTTTAATTTTTGATAAATTT
>JAEANM010011061.1:0-15469 GCA_017656035.1 Myanophis thanlyinensis
AATCTTTATTGCCCTGCTTACAGAAACTGCCCACCCAGTCGCATGACCCCCCCCAGCCACGCCCACCAAGCCACGCCCACAGAAGTGGTAGAAAAAAAATTGAATTCTACCACTGATAAGAGGCTATGAACAACATGCAGGATTGGAGGAAGCAGGTAGAAGACCCAAACGCTTGACTTGGTTAATATGATGTCATTGGAGCCAAAAGTAAGGAGTTTGCTCTGGTTTACAGAATGATTGGATGAAATATTAAATATGTAAATCTAGAGCTGCCAGATCAGGGCTGCAGGAACCCAGACAACCACCAGAGGGTAACCAAGCAGAAACAAAAACTCTCAACTGCCATGTAATAGCCATCCAATTTTTCTCAGCTGACATCTGGTAATGTAAACCATATAATCCGTTTCACATTAATACATACCTATGTACCCTTTATGCTATTCCCTTTGGGGATGTGCAACGTTTTGCAAAGTGCAGAAGCAGAGTAATAACCTGGAAACAGACAAACAAGGACATGTGATGACAAAAAGAAAGGAAGCATAGTTAAATCCAGTTTACACCATTTATTATACATCTCCATAGCTTTCTATCCTTCCAAGAAACAGACAGACAGACAGACAGACAGACAGACTGAATTTTTGTAGCCACCTATTTCATGACCATGTGACTCAAGGTGGCATATGCAAATAAAACAAAAGCCAAACAATAAATATAATGCAACCATTAAAACCAGTTAAAACTATAATAACACAAAGGCAAGGAAGAATGCAGTCTTAACTTACACCAACCATTTAATGGGCTCCATGCTTCCATGGGATCTCCAGGCCTGATGGCAAAACCATATCTTAAGGCAGTGATGGCTAACCTTTTAGAGACAAAGTGCCCAATCTGCAAGGCATGCGGATATGCTCAAAGAGAGAGCTCTGACTTCCACCTCTGGCACGTGTGCCATAGGTTCGCCACCACTGTCTTAAGGACTTTCCATAAGTGTGGCAGCCCCTCAAATATTGGAACACTGGTATCATGTCACCCCTAGTCCTTCTTTTCATTAAACTAGACATACCCAATCCCTTCAATTCTTTATATATTTTAGCCTCCAAACCCCTAATCATTTTTGTTGCTCTTGTCTCTTTTTAGAGTCTCAACATTTTTTTAATATTGTGACAATCAAAACGGGATGAAATATTCCAAGTGCCATCTTACCAAGGCATTATAAAGTGGCATTAACACTTTATGTGATCTTGATTCTGTCTCTCTGTTAATGTACCCTAGGACTGTGTTGGCTCTTTTGGTAGCTGCAGCACACTGCTGTCTCATATTTAAATGATTGTCCACTGGGACTCCAAGATTCCTGTCATTATTACTACTATTGATCCAGGTAAACCACCTTATCTATACCTGTGCATTTGATTTTTCTTAACTAAATGCAAAGCCTTACTTTTCTTACCATTGAATTTCATTTTGTTAAATAGGGCCCAGTGTTCAAATCTGTCAAGATCCTTATGGATCTGGGGTTTAAATTGAAATTGAAAAAAAATCCCCTGACAACTATTCCCAACTATGTGACTTAGAGGAGAAATCAGTTCCTAGGACTGTGTCCATTTCAGTTTATTATGCAAACAATCCATTAATGAGAGTTGGCTTGGTATAGTGGTTAAGGCACCAGGCTAGAAAGCAGGAGACCATGAGTTCTAGTGCTGGCTTAGCCATCAAAGCCAGCCGGGTGACTTTGTGCCAGTCACTTCCTCTCAGTCCAACCCACCTCACAAAGCTAGAAAAGCAAGGAAAAGTAAGATGTGTTGAATATGTTCACTGCCTTGAGTTATTTGTAAAAATAATAAAGGTGGGATGTATATTAATAAAAAATATATATGGAAACTACAACTGCTATATTTGAACAGAAAATTAAAAAGGCGTTTGTCCCCAAGCTAAAGAAAACCGATGGAGAAAAAAAAACTTATGTACTATTCATTCCACAGTAAAAGTCGATCTTTTCCTTGTTCTAGGTATCTTATTCATCATAGAAGCAAGCTAGATGTTTTTGAACTTCTCTATTTTTCTTTGCAAATAAATATCCTTGCAAGAAATGGAGAAAAGCTAATTTATTTTCAGCTTCATCTTTTTTACTGTCGGAAGGATGTAGCTCAGAAGGTCTTTTAACAAGGACAATATAGGCATCAAAGAGGAATAATTTCCCTAGGACAATATAGGCACCAAAGAGGAATAATTCAAATAAAATGTCTGATCCATACTTGATGCCACATTAATGATGCTAAAGAAATACTTTTAAAATGGATTTAACAGGTAATAAGGTGCAACATAGGTTGTCATCTAACTTTTTTCAGTGTTACATTTTGCTGTTATATTTTCCTTGTACAATGAGGTTAGCCCATGCCCTATATCTACGGGAGGGTATTCAATACATCAGTGTTCAATTTATGCTTCCTCCTGGACCAACTGTGTTTGTTCTGAGAAATAACAATAATAGAAAAATTGTTTTGGTTGATAATTATCCATAAGTACTACTGTCAAAAAAAACCCATAGCCAGTATCCAGTAGCATTGCCCTCCCCCCCATTAGTGTTTCTTGATGTGATCCCAATCTACTATTACATGTTGATAACTAATTTTACCTCTTTGGCATCTCTTTCTTATTGCTTTCATATTTTTTTTCATTTTTGTTGAAGCAGATCGACTGGATTATACCCAAATCAAAGCTGGATCTCAGCAATATAGAATGTTTGGCCAGTTACCAGACAAGCTACAATCAGTTGCAAGAATCTGGTAGAACTTTCTGTGTAGTAGAACACCTGGAAGAGATCAAAATTGTTAAGAAGGGGAAACAAAACAAAAAAAAAAAGACTGCAGGAGGGTGTAAATGTTCTTAACCTTTCCAGATGTGCGAAAAGTAAAATTGGATTCCCTAATGTTGATTTTTAGGTGCAGTAAAAATGCTTTTTACCTTCAGTGGATTTATGACTTTTGTATCAAACTCCAAAGTGCTGGTACGCTCCTAGAACAAGAAATATTTGTTCTCAAAAAATATTGCGTAGAAACATATGTGCTTGCTGGAAGATTTGTGGACTGAATAAGGAAAAGAGAAACACTGTTAGCTTCACAACGTAATGCTATTGCTTTGGAAGTGTGATAAGATAGCCAACAAAACAGCGGGCAGCTGAACAAAAAGTCCAAACTATCTAAAGTAGGGGTGTGATGAAGTGTACCGAAACCAAAACAAATATTTTAGTTTAAGGTGGTGTTTCTTTCTCAACCTTAGCAACTTTAAGATATGTGCACTTCAACTCCCAGAATTCCCCAGACAGCTATTCTGGGGAATTCTGTGAGTTGAAGTCCACATACCTTAATGTTTCTAAGGTTGAGATTCACTGATTTAAGGCTTGCTTTTGAGAGACCTACATGTTGTTTGCCATACCTGACACTTTCAGAGATGAGTGATTACAATCCTTTAGAAGGACGCATACAAGCATTAAAGTAATAACACGCCAAAATACTTTCCAATAAAAATGGTACATGGATGCAAGGGGAATTTGTAAAGCAGTGCCTAATGATGATTGTATTTGTTTCACAGCCAGTTTTATGGCAAGACATGGAATCCGTTAGACCAGGGGTGGGCAATTACAGCTCCTTCATGACTTGTTGACTTCAACTCCCAGAATTCCTGAGCCAGCATGGCTGGCTCAGGAATTCTGGGAGTTGAAGTCCACGAGTCATGAAGGAGCCGTAATTGCCCACCCCTGCGTTAGACACTTGCATCTACATGCAAGAACTGTGGGGGCATTTGAAAATCTTTCCTTTGGATTTGCAATCAGATTAATACATTAAACAAAGCCTATAGAGGCAGCTGTAAACAAATGTTTGTGTTCTATTTTAAACTTGAGAAAGAATAGCAGCAAGATGGAATCATCTGCAGAAGAAAGATAGGCTTGAAGAAGAAAGTATCACATGATTTGAAAAAGGAGAAAGCTCAAATTATGATGTAGTGCAAATATGGATAAATATATATGCACAACAATGTCCAGGTATTCAATGTTGAATAATTTGTGCTACGGTTAACTGCAAATTGAAAAGTACTTGGACATATAAATTAAATTAACAATACAAACTCAAATTTTCACCCCGTAGCTTATTTCATCTACTGATTTGCTTATAGTCAGCTATAATGCATATTTACATGATCCAATTCACATGTTTAAAAGTTCATCTTAAAAAAAGACACACGATTAAACAGCTTTGCTTCTGCATTACTTTATTTACATGAGAAAAATAAGAGAGAGGAAGCCATGCTTATACATGCAACCATATATTTTTGGGGGGAATATTTAAATTAGTTCTATTATCATTGATCCAGTTATGAGGTGATCGTGTAAGGAGGCAAATGGTTTTAATTAATTTTTACTTAACACCATGTATTCACATATGTAGGTTCAGACATATAAATACAAGCTTAACCATTTAAATCCTAAATTCACAAATCTCAATAATCTTTAAATCTGTCATTCATGTGCAGTGTCAGAGGTGTTTCACTATAAATATTTAGAGGAACCACATTCCTTTTTGGATGCAATCCAAAGGAACTGATCTCTGGAGTAATGTTTCGTTCCTAACAGCAATGGAGCATCTCCAATCTGACCAATGCATTCAGCTATGGGCAAATTCCCCCCCTTACCTCAATGTTCTTCTGCAGAGAACAATTGAGATGTGCAAGCTGATCCTGACCAATCAAACTGCCTATCAGATTTATTTATTTACTAATTACACTTGTATACCGCCTCCCTCCCTAAGGACTCGAGGCGGTGCACAGCTCAATAAAAATAGAAATGTACAATTAAAAACCAAAGTAAAATACAAATAGAAGTGGCTAATTCATTAAAAACCCAATTATAGAAGTTAAAATTAAATTAATTAAAATATTAAAACTAAAAATAAATAAATTTAAAAATTTATTCTCAAGAAACTTCCCAAGCTGCTTCTGGAATTCAAATGTCAGTCAACTGCTCTAGGCCAATCTAACAGACTCTGTCTCTCTGAGAGAGTGATTGGTACCAGTGAGCCAGAAAGCAATTAAAGAATGCAAAGATGGATGGTAATATCCTACAACACCAGATCTAACATCAAAACCAGATCTAGCATACCTTCAGGATGTGCTGGCCCTCTTTAGTATATAGGACAGGTCCATGATTGCCATGGAAGTCATGAATTCTGGAGCCATCTCAGATTCTTTGTTACCAAGTGACAAGTTAAAGTCCACATTGATTCAGAGACACTATGATGGCTGCAACAGGAATCTGTCATATGTACCCTTCATTCAGTACCTTTGTAACTTTGCATGATCACTGATTTAGTAGACATTAAACAATGGTCACTTGTATATATTTGCCTTATCTCCTTAATTTGTTATAATTTAGGATGGATGGACACTTTTGACCTCTCAATGTGTTATAAGCAATGGCATAGAACAATCAACTGACCCTTAAGCTACCCAGTCATATTTTAACCTAGCTTAGTGTGTTGTGTGAATCCAGCCTTTGGATTGTCTTCTCTTTGTTTTTACACAAGCTTTGTCATTGTTTCAGGCAGCAGACATTGCAATGCGCAGCACATTCCAACAGAAATGCTGTGTGACATGATATACTGTAGTTCAACTCATACATTTAGAAAATGGGAAGAAAGAAAGAGAAAGATGACTTTCCAATTTACCAGTGAAGGAGCATCTTTTTTTTTCTCAGCAAAGCTTTGGAAAACAACCCTTTGAACTGTTGCTGTTGTTCCCCTGGGCCAATTTAGAATAACCAAAGAACAGGATGTGGTATTAAGTGTGGCTTTCCCTGATCTTGGAATTATGGCAGAGGCAGTTTTGAAACAGACAGAAAAAAAAAGAGAAACGTGTTATTTTCTATCCTTAGCACCACCAAAAATTATAATTATCTGCATTCTTTCCCAGAAATCTCAAAAAAAAACCTATGCTTTTACAAGAGACAAGTGACTTTATAAATAAGTGGGACTGAACTTCATTTTTATTTTACTGTTTAATCCTTTGTATTATTAATTGTTAATTATATTAATCATTTAATCCTTTTAACCTTTTGTTCAAACTCTTTATGGAATTAAGTGTCATATACAGTAAATCACAGTAATAAAATAAACTAGCCTTCTGAAGTTATATTAGTTTTGAATCTATAAGATGAAATATATTTCAAGATGGAACAATGTTACTTTTACTTGGGATGATTAAATTTGGGTTATAGTGCAATTCCTAAATAATCTAGGCCCAACATGCTAAATCCCTGCCAAGTACTCACTGTGTCTTGTGGATTACTACTGCCTGAAGGTAGTGTGGAATTCACTAGTTCAATGGCATAGACATCTCCCTAAGCTTGAAGACCTTACATTTTGCTGAATATATTACTTTAAACTCTGACTAGCCAGGAGTGCTTTGAAGTGAGGAGTTGACTTCAAGCTACCTCCTTTAACTACCATATACATTGAGGTTTGCTATGGGTTTAGATGCCAGAATATTACTTTGAAGAGCAGGGCAACATGCCTTCTGAAGATTTGGAGACAACTGGGAATGTTCTAGGAGATTCAGTGTAGTGAGAGGAGTAGGTATAGGTAGCTCAACACCACTGGATGGAAAGACAGGCAACCTTCTAGTGGTTGACTGAAGATCGCGATATAAGGAGGGTGGGGTGAAATTTGTAGATAGCATTCAATAAGATTTGGAGAGTCTGAAGGTGACTGCTACAAAGGGAGAAGAGAAGGAGCAGAACTTTCTCTGGCCATCAACACACTAATCAACCAATTGGAAGGCATCACACATTAAATATGAAGCATAGAGTAGCCCAAAGCATGTATTCTAGTAGAGAGAAGTTCCCTAAAGATGAGCTTCAGCAGAAGTCTGAAAGCTTAAAAGACTAAACCTCTGGTCCCCGTGACTGACCCAGATAGGATCATAGAACTTGTTCTGTTTTTGGGGTATGGATGAATTTTGTATGAGAGGGAGTAACGCTTCCAAAGAAAGGACTGAGATAGGAATCATCTTGAATAAGAGAAATGGAGATCAGAAGCAAACCTACCTTGAGTCTGGGACTGTGGATGAGAAAAGTAGAGAGAGAATTCTGTTTTAGAGGAGCAGGGTTGCATTTGGGTAGCAGATCCATATTATTTCCCCAAGGCTTTGTAAAAATCTCAGAATCATTAGAGAAAGGAACTCATAAGCCAATTTTGAGAACATTCCATCTGACCAAATGAGATGCTGCATTATAAATGTGTCCAGCATTTCTTTAGTTATAATATAATACATAAATGCAATCATCGGAGATCCTGATGACTTTGAAATATTTTTTTCTAGGATTAAGTAACTTCCTAGGTATTTCTGCAAAAGGGTAGCCTGAGGCCTACAGACCCATGCGCAGCACCTGGTTTCCTTTAGGCCATTTTTTGGTTTTCTGATAGCCCACCTGCAACAAATATTTTATTTTTCTTATATAAACTTTGATATAACATTACTGGCCCATTTCCCAAATTATGAAAATGAGAGACAAAGAGACAGTGAAAGACAGATAGAGAGAGATTCCATCTGTTTTGCCAAAACAGATTTTGTTGATCCTTACAGCGGTTGGTTTCGTGGTCAAGATTGTTCTACCATTCCTCAAAGCATAAAGAAAACGAACAAATGTTATTACAGTCACTCTATACAGGATGGAGACTGGAACTCACGGTAAAGCCATCTGCATTTAAGACTGATTCGGTTTTTATTTCAGCACAGTGGGTCATGTGAATTGACCCATAGAGTATTTAGTTTTTGCTGTTCAGTTGAAATTATTTTCCCTCCATGTTCTTTTACTAGTCTTCAGAAAGCACCCGTCTGAAAATGACCACTTTTATCAACATTTTACAGAATGAAGATAGTCACAATAACATATTTGTGTATCAGATAAAATCATAAAAATCCAGATAACTAAGATATGTGTAAATAAAATATGCAACAAATTATATGTTGGAATGCATATTGTGGGATATATACAGTATTTGTCATTTGGATCCTTTGCATTTATCATGGTCAAATTAACATACTTTAGTCTTTCTGTGGTATTTCATTCATTTTTTTCATATTAGTATCACAATTTACATTTTAAGGTATCTCTACTAAAAAAATCCCCCTCTTCTTGTTGTCTTTGTCCCTTAAATACAGGCAGTTAACAATGGGCTGACACTGAAATGAATAGAAAGCTAGTGAATTTTAGAAGTTCATTAAACCTGCGGCCTATCAGAGCATTTTTTGGTATGAAAAGATTAATATTGCTTAGGGCTTCATTCATGTTACTCATTTTCAACAAACATGGTCCTCACAAGCCTTAAGTCTACCTTTTCTTGTTTTAATAGGCAGAACACTTTTGTGTTGATCTTGCAACACAACCAGGAACTCTCAAGGCTTTGAACATAGGCTCGTATCAACCAATCTGATACACACCTTGGGATCAACCTTAACTTTTAAATTCTACACAATTGGGGCAAGTTTATGTCTAAGCAACACTTGAATCAATACAACAAGAAATCCCTACAGGGACTAGGGTTTATTGGTACCAATGACAGCATTTCTAAGGCATTTGTTTGCTGTGGGAGGTGGAAGGAGTGGAGGTGGCTATGTCTATTTCTGATATTATCCCATAATACTAGAACAACTCTGCTATCTTCATTAACCAGCTGACAAGGGCTTTAGCAAGGCATCGTCTACAAGCTACAGCCCTAACAACAACCAAATCCTGCTAGTAAAGAGGAATCTTTCCAGGAGTCAAATATTCTAACTAGATATAACCCTCTTGGAACTGCAACAAAACCTGTGATCACAAGCATCAAAATTTTCCCATCCCCAAAACAAGTTCTGATGAGTTTTCTCCAGCAGAAACTAAGTTTTGCCAATTCATCCTGGCACAACCTCAGTATTTCTGGTCATGTCCAGAAACATCCCAGTATATGAGCCTCTTGCCATCCTAAAAAATGGCATCTATAAACCAGTGATGGTGAACCTTTTAGACACTGAGTGCCCAAACTGCAAGTCTTTTTTGCGCGTGCACATGTGCGTGCGCACATAGCAGAGACCCGAAAACCCACTGGCCAGAGGGAGTTGGGGCATCCCAACACTGGCACCTCTGCAAGAGGTGAGATATTTTTCTTTTGTGAGCTTCTGTTTCCTTGTTTACAGGGAAACTTCTGTGCAAGAGAGAACTCTGAGTGCCACCTCTGGCACCTGTACCATAGGTTCTCCACCACTGCTATAAACAGTAGAATCAGCCCATGTGAACAAATTGATGGTCATTCCTCAGATATCTCTGAAAACATGGAAAACTAAAAGCTTATTTTAAGTAATTATGAAAAGCCTTCAATCTTAAACTGAAATATGACCCATTCTGAATTGGTTCAATACAAGTTACTCTTAGATGAAGAATTTGGATGCTCCTGTCCTGTGATCACAAGCATCAAAATTTTCCCATCCCCAAAACAAGTTCTGATGAGTTTTCTCCAGCAGAAACTAAGTTTTGCCAATTCATTGGCAATATTCATTCAGAATATTCTTATTCCTGCTGTGTGATGATTTGTCTTAAAATACTGTTTAATACCTTACTAAACTGGAAAACATAATTTATAAGCTGCAATGATAGGATTTACCGGTATATCCTGTGCTAAATCATAATCAAACTATATTATGATGCAATTTGTAAATTCTATCAGGGTCTTATGGCACTTAAATTTTTAATTAATGTTGGTTATTGAATTGTATTTTCCTTTGTTTTCCTGCTTTTCTCACTGATCATTTGTGCAGTCTTTCTGGGAAGCCCAAGATCCAATTTCTGTCTAGAAACTGGGTAATGATAGCATGATGGTTAGCCACCACAAAAATTCCTATTCTCACAGGAAATTGTTTGACAGTGTTCAAGAATGTACCACCAAGAATATGTCACCATGTCTAGGGATTGACAACTTTCATATTCCATAACAGTTTTTAGAGGGATATGTAAGCATATACAACATTTGGCATTGAAAGGATGAATTTATTGGTCAGACTGTAGGGTTATTGATCTTTGAGAAGCTATTCTGGAATTTTAAAATTCTGGCTCAATTCTGGCTAATGCTTGTTGTTACATCAAGGATTGTATTTTTATATCTTCAAATTTTAGTACAATTTTATATTGCATTTTTATTCAGATAAATTTTTATGCAAAAAATCCTTGTTTCTTCCCTCAGTGGTTTAAGAAGACGAGCTATTGTTATTTTGAATGAATTAAATAAGACCCTATTTTCTTCAGTGCCATCTACCCAGAGTAAATACATTACAGCATTAGACACTAGGCAGGAATAATCTCTGCTGCATAAGCAGCTAAAATGTTTTATTAAACAAATTACTATGATTTCCATCTGCCACAAGCAGCTTTAATGTGCAGTGTATAAAGAGATGTGTCTGGGGTATGACAAACATTATTGGGTGAACATAAGATTGCTTTTTAAATTGGGTAGTGATAAATCTTTGCTTAAACCTGAGGTAGGTTTTCATTCCTCCTCATATTTATTTATTTATAAATAATATATAATACTTGCTCGTTCTTAAAAATGTTGGATGGACTTTGATTTGATCTGAAGCTTTATACTTCTGTGAAGAGCCATGAAGATGTATTTATATTTGTGGAAATCCATAATACCCAATGGGAATTTTCCTAATCAACAGAGTACTGGTAGAAATATTATTCACTAAAACTTAGCAGATATGAAATTGGCAGATGGAATCTATTTTTCCAGCATCCTCCTCCTAACACTGGTCTTTGATAGACTTCCTTCTGAACAACCAGCATGATATTATTTTTCAAAGTAAATATTTTTTTAAAGAAAATATTTTAAAATGTTAGAAAGGAAAAGAGACTATAAATAATACAATGTTGCTTGAACAAAAGAAGTTTAAATTACAAAGGTTACTTTATGGTTCCTATAAAGACTATATATTTTCTTGGAAGCTTTCAGAAATACAGTATGTATTGTACCCATTACCATAGTAAAGCAAGATAAGACCACAGTATAGAAATCATATACTTGGGATACCCTTCAAAAGGAGAAAAAAGGGAGAATCACATAATTTGCCTTGAATAGGCTGCTAAAACAAGCAAGAAATGAAAATATATTGTAATTGAACAGACATGATCAAAGTAATTGATCAAGGATCTGAGGTAGATCAAGAGTTCATGCCATCATGGATCTGTCTTAAATTATCAAGAGCCCTAGCATGCCAGAAGTTTCACATCAGATCTGGGTTTTTGTTGTGGAGTAGTTGTAGCATGATCTGGAGGTGGAGAATATTACTATCTTCATGGGCAAATCACTATCTGATAGTTTTTATGGCTTTCTTGTACTATCATTTTTCATAGGGATAGGACTTAGTAGATCAGTTCACCCCAGGCAATTAATGAACCTGGATGGATTTCAAAAGATCTGGAAAGTTTTTTTCCCAAAAATCTGGCGAGTTCTTCATCTGACACCTTAATTTCATGTAGGAATATGCAGATGATGAAATATTACATTGCTCCAATGGAGCCCTTTATTGCAGGGGTATCAGAGAAAGTTCTTTGATGTTCTAAGGACTTCCAAGAGATGAAACATCAAATGCCTAGAGTACTGCTGGATGAAGACTGAATCTGACCTAGCATGTATACAAATTCATCTTTAGGATTACATTGACATAAAAACAGAGAAACATAGTTAAGAACATAAGTCCCTGCTCTCTTTAGGTCCTCTGAGAGCTGATCAGTGGTCCATTTACAGATGACTCATTCATTATTTGACAGAGATGAGTTTCTTACATACTTCAGTGAAGATTATTCTAGAATTTGGCTGATAAAGTTGTTTGGATCTGCTAAGAGTTAACAGGTTCATTTGAGACACTTAAGCTACAGTCATGCTTGAGTACCTCAGATAAGATCAGTCCTGTAACGCCTAAGTGGACAGTACTACTAAGCTGATCACTTGTTTTTGCTTCCTGTCTCATGAATACCACCCAAGATGTAATGTCAGTTGGGTCCATGCTGCAGGTTTTAGCCTCCAGCCCTAGTTCTGTTAGTCTTGAAGGAGTCAATAGTCTATCCTCCTGAAGAGGATCTTGAAGGAAGTGGATTATCTGAATCTTTTTCCATGATGTTTTAGGTTAGGACATAGTTGGGAGAAAATATTACTAATTAACATGCCCCCATTGGAGTCTGAATCTGTGGGAGAAGACAAGCTGGAACCTGAGCAGATAGAGATTGAGGGGGAGGCTTTGTTGGCTTCAGAGAAAAATGGGGAAGGGCATGTCCAGTCAATCCAGGGCCTTTCAGGATTAGGACAGCTTGTAGACAGGGAGAAACAGGGGAAGAATGAACATGAGAAATAGAGCTCAGATGAGGGAGGACCATGGTTGTAAGGACCACTTTCCTCCTGATCCGAGAGCTTGGAGAGTGGAGAGACAGTGAGAACAGTGCAGACTGAGCAGGCTACTCCAGAGAAGAGTGCCCTGCCCATCTTCACAAGGCACACCTGGGGAATGAGACTTAAGGAGTCACTGTGGGGAGGGGAATTTGTCGGGAACAAGTACTGGATTCCTGAAGTGTTGAGTGACAATGTTTGAACTTTCCAAGAGTCCTTGAATTCTTTCTGGCTTTCTGGACTAATTACCTGGATACTTTGCTTCCCGCACTCCTTGATTTGCCCTGCTGGGTTTATTGCACTGCAGCCTTAGTATACACAGCACTGGGCTGGACTAATTGCAGCCAGAGGCTGCTTGCGGTGTGTGTGGGGTTTTGTCTTCACTTTGTTCTGGGACTTGCCAGAAACATGGGAGTGTTTGGTGAAATTTGGAGCAATAAAGGGATGGTTTGTACTGCCAGCTGTTTGTGTTATCTCTGTTCCATGCCCAGGTTATCACACATGCTTATTTCTGATCTTTGATGGAGCTGCGATAGGACTCATCCTCGCCCTTCTTAGTTGCTTAGTGGCTTTCAGTATCATCAACCATGGTAAACTTCTGAATTCATTGCAAGGAATGGAGAACACAGTATTATAATGATTGTCTTTTCTTTGTCACTTGTTCCAGTTAAAGGTTGGCTGGGAGACATCAAGCCCAGGTGTCTTATTTACAGGGTGCCTCAAGATTTAACACTGTTTCCATGTCTGTTCAATCTATTTATGAGGCTGTTGCAGAAGGTCATGGTTTGGGGTCAGATATCATCAATATGTTGATAATATTTAACAGTATCTCTTGATCCCTGGCTAACCAATTCATGTTACTGAAGTCTTGTTCCAGTCTCTAGAGACAGTGAGGTTCTGAACAGGGAAGAATAGGCTTAACTTTATCCCTAAAAAAACAATAGTTATGGGTGTTTAATTCTCTTAATATGATGACTTTCATCTTTGGTACAGAGTGGACTTGCTGCTTGGTTATGTTATCTGGGGGACTTCTTTGATTCACAAGTCCTGCTTGAAGTTTAGGTGGCAAGAATGGTCAGGAAGGTCTTTGTTCAAATAGTATTTGTGTGCCAGGAGGCTCTCCTGCAATCACTCAAACTACTGCTATGTAATCTACATACAACTTCTTTTGACTATCACTTGGAAGCCATAGTTGGTCCAGGATGTGGCATAACAGCCCACTAAGTCAGCTACATTGATTGCCAGTTGATTTCCAAGTGCAATTTAAGGAGCAATGTTCTACATAGCATAGGGCCTAGCTTTCTGGAGGATAAACTATCTTCTCTAATGTCTGACATCCACTGTACTGAGGGGGTTGGTTTGCTTTGGGTCTCCTTAATTAACCATGTCACCTAGGTGGCCTTCTCTGTTGCAGGACCTGGCCTTTAGAACAACAATCTCCCCCACCCTGAGTTCCACATGGTTCTTTTGGACCTTTGCATGTTGGATAGAACATAGAAGGGCTTTTGAAGTTATGAGGAATGGGGGGGGGGGGCAAGGCAGGGAGTAATGGCATTGCTCCTTAAACAAAAGCTGTTGTGTTGTTGGAGCTGTCTTGCATTTGCAGCTGCTTTCATTTTGTAAAACCACTCAAAGTGGTCTGGAATGGGATAGCCTACAAATTCAATAAATAAATGGAAGCAATGATTCAGACAATAAATAAATAAAGGACAGCAATGATTTATCAGATATATTCCATTATGGTAATCTTACTCAACTAGTTTTCTTCCACTGCATTATTTTATTAGATTTAAGCTGTCTTCAGTGTTTACATAAGCAAAAAATAAAATAAGTAAAATGATAATTGAAATGATAAAAAATAAATTGTGTAGGAGAGAAGTAGGCAATACCTTTCACAGAATTTGGGGGGAATTCCAACAATAATGCCTTGCCATTGGCCAGGTGTTCCATCCCTGGTGTAGAAGATAAGAAGTGTAGTGTTGTGGGGGGACATAAGAATGCAAATACATAATTAAATAGATCTAAAAATAAGCTCATTGCAATGAGTTAAAATAACTCATTTAATTTTAAAGGAAGCTATTCAAGTACCTAAGAAAAAATGCTCTCAGCATTATCATTATTTTTTTCAAATACATCGGTCTGATTCTAATAAGCAGTTGTGAATTTGCCTATCAAAAGTTGTGGTCTGTAAATTATATCCCAAGGGTCCTTGTGGTTTCTTTCCTGTAGGTATCCTGTCAAATGCCACTGTTAACTTAGTCATAGCTACTGATTCTAATTAAATAATAGTAGAGGTTGCCTTTGAATGTATGAAGCTATAATCTATTCCCTTGTGTTCAATAAATAGCATTGCTACAGTCTGTGGTGTTAATTTCACACTACAGTGGGAGCTCAAAGTTGTTGCCAAATATAATCATAAGTCACAGACAATTTGGATTATTACTGTGCAGCACAGTGCACCGAGAATTGTGGTAGCTTATAATCACTTCTTAAACTCATTAACTGAGTTTTGAACAATACAAGTTTCTTGTCTGTATACATGTATAGTTATGTGTTAGTTTACAAATGAACGGCAGACACAGAGTAATAACCAGGCTCACTGCTATGATCCAGGGTTGGTGCCTAACCTGTGAAATGCACACGCTCCAAATCGGTAGCAAAACCAGTTGGATTCCTCCACTGCCCATGACACTCACTTTTAGAAAAAAAAATGCACAATGTATGTTTTTAATGCATTTGTGGAAATATGTTTATAGTAAATATGTTTAAACTACATATTTACTATAAGGATAGCTGAAACTTCAATGTTCCTTTCCATTGCTAAATATGTAATAATTACAGTATATTCAAGTATTTGTAAAGCATGGATTTTACCGAACCTATAGAAAAGTGACATTCAAACATCAGTTGTATCTACAGAGGAGAATATAGGTGGCTCTAGAGCAGGGGTGGGCAAACTTGGCCATTTTGTGACTTGTGGACTTCAACTCCCAGAATCCCTCAGCCAG